>JAZHYW010001947.1:0-10368 GCA_037355805.1 Ixodes ricinus | reverse complement strand
ATCATCAGCAACTCTTGCTGAGCTCGGCCATCTCGGCGCAACTGGCGCGGCCGGCCGCTCGCGGCTGAGCGCTAATTTGACTTAATTTAACAACAGTTTTAGTAATTCCAGTTTTTGGTTTACGGTTTAGCATCCTATTGAAGAAAAAGACCCAATTATTCTCCATAATTTCAACCCATAATACCAAAAAAAGACTGAAGACGAAAGTGTAAATATACCAAAGAGTGAGCCAGCGCTGCGTAAGTTTGTCTTTCTTTTGTGTGCGTGGACTGGAGTAACTGTTTTGTGGGTGCGCAGTTCCGCCTGTACAGCACCACGTCATTCATAACCTTCGCACTCTCTTTGCGCTGTTAACGCCAGGGACGACACTGCACTATTTCGATTTGAAGCACTACTCGCACACCCCTAGTGTTATCACAAGAGCAGACGTCAAATCTCCCGCGCTCTCGCGGCCGCGAGCGATGGGGTCAGTTAGCGGCGCCCCTCGCGGTCACGTTTCGGTGAAGGGGAGGAAAAAGGGAGAGGGCACGGCAGGACGCTCACCGCTCTCATGACAGGCATCTTGGTACGGGAGGCGTTGATCAAACCTTCAATGATGTCGGAGTGAGGCAAGCACAGGCCACAAAAGGGACCCTCCCTGGGCTCCGCGAAGAATCGCCGCTGAGGACAGCCCTCATAGGTTAGAATAAGAATTGTGGGCCTTGGGCTTCTTGTTTAAATTCTTGGAGTGACGCCAACGAACATCTGAAACCCGTGGCTTCTTCTTCTTCTAGTATATTATATTATATTATTATATTATATTATATATTATAATATTATTAATAATAATATTATTAATAATAAATAATAAAAATAATAATTATTATTATTTCGATTTCATGTTTGTTTCTGATATTCTCGGGCCTCGTTAAAGCCATAGTACGCTTGTGCGACATGGCCCGGGAGGGTCAGTAAGTCAATATGTACAGAGCGTGACACTGTTAGCGCGAACAAGCGATCGCCGGTTTTTCCATTTTTCTCTTTGATACCAAGGCATGTTACCCAAACTATTATTGGTACGGAAATAGCTCATTTAGTTCTATAATGTAAGCGATAAAATTTCGTGCTCGCTAATACTATTTACAAGTACAATGCAAAAATGTGCCGATGTCGTGTTCGCGCTAACAGTGTTGCGATCCGTACATAATGAGTAAACAAGTTAACACAGATAGACAATCATAGTTTTCCGGTGGGGGCAGTTAGTAACTTTGTGCATGCAGAAGTTAGAGATTGTCAATAACACTAGACAAATAACAGTGTATAGTATGGAGATATATACAGGTAAAATAAAAAGGTTCCGACGAGGTCATCAAAAATAAAGGTAAGAAAACATTAAGGAGTAGATAAGGTAGAGACCAACCAATGAGAAATTTATTTAGTTGCTTTTTTGAGGTAATCATAAAAATGTCATCAGGAATGATAATAATAACATTAATAATTGTGTTGTGTGTACGTTTATACAGCTGGAAGTTAGTCACCCCTAATAGGAGTCTGTTGACTCAGATGTAGATGAGCAATGGACCTTTTTCACATACCGACGGCACCAGGCGGTGGCTGCACGAACTAAAAATCGAGGAAGGGACCTACCTGCGCTACCAATCGATAATGGGAGCTACGCTACCAGTTTCTTCGTTCTCTGAGCAGCGGGCGTGCCCAACGCGCCGTCCAAGCGGGGCATCCGTGGCGTCCACTTAAACGTCGTGTTATTCTTTCCATCCGCTTTCTTTTTGCGTAACACAATCATAGTATGCTGCAATTACGTTTTCTACTCGCTGATCCACAGCCTCCTTCCGAATTTCCTCGATTTTTCGTGCACACTTCCGCCGCTTGGCATCGGGCGCTCGCGTGCGCAGAACGCTTCTCGGAAAAGGTCCATTTATTCAGTGCTGTTTTAACGGCCAGCTTGGGGCCTTTAATGTGCATCACGAGAGTAGTGACACACGACCGCACGCCGGTACGATGCTCATCCATACCAAAACGGGCAGGGGTGAGGATTCAATTTAGGATCCCTGGACTCTGGAGCGCGAGCTTTTACTGCAGATGCTCAGAGCTGGTGTGCGCTAGCCCACTCGGCCACCGATACCCCAATGATAATAATAATAATAATAAAGATTTACACCTTGTTTACTGGGCTGGGTGTTGTATGAGCGTAAAGCGCTAAATATTTTATTTCCATTATCCAGCGCTAGAAGAGTACACAACCATCCCGGAGCTTCAACACTCCAGGTCGACAAGTGCTTCCTTAGCTCGATTGCACGTCCCACGTCTACAAGATAAAATAAAATTATATCTACCACAAGTATAATCCCAGCAAATAAATACAACGCGTGAAACATGTGTTTCCTCCTTACCCGACCAACGATGAAGCGAGCTGATGAACCGAGAAATTGGCGCCTCCCACTCTGTCTCTCCTACCCGTTATGTTACAAGCGATGATGATGATACCTAGAGAAGCGCCCTCTGTGGTTTATGCATACCGCAATTAGGCCCTTACCTTATTATTGTTATTATTAGAGAGCAAGACGTTATACGCTATTTTTAGGCGCTTGTTTCTTCGAGGTACCGAAACGTTGTTCTTTACCTGGACCGCCGCCCGTGCCCGCTTACATTTCTTCGTACGGCGCAGCAACATCGTGGGCATCTCTTCACGTCAGCTACCGAATCACTAAATGCTTTCAGTGATATTTTACGCGCGTCAAGATGGAGCGGACGAGACAGGGAACGATGTTACGGGCGGGCCAAGCGTGGGCTGTTATCGCCCCGACACGACTTGAATTTAGTAGTAATGTCGAGGCTCGCTTCGTGTCTCGAAACGGGTGTACTAATAAGATAAAAGCGTGTATGATTTACAAGCGGGGAATAAAGCGTAGCGCAAAGGACGATAACAACCTGAGCGAGCAAAAGGTTTTCCATTAAAATTTTTCTCCCGTCGTACTCCGACTGACGGCTAAATTAAGGTTTGGATTCCGTCCTGGGAAAATGCGCTGGAAGAGAAAATGAGAGGGCGAGGCGGGTTTTGAAGATGGCAGCAGAGAGAGCTGACGGCTTTCCAAAACCGTCTTCTTTGCTCTCTGGCTGTCAGCTCGTTTCGTATCTGCCGCCATAAAATGGACCCTTTCCATTTATTCTGCTCTAAAAACCTTTCTCTAGCTGTCGACCGGCCATGACTGCGCACTCAAATAGTGCTGAAAGTTTGCGTTCACGGATGCACGCGTGCCAGTCCCTGCGGACACGCTACTTTCTGCGATGGCTGTCGACAGAGCGTGTCAGAAGAACCGAGCGAGTTTGCCTTTTATCCCCTGAACGATTTCTGCCGCGGTTGCCAAGAACCTAGATCAAACACAAAACATCAATCCAATTTCACGCCACTTTCCAGGGCCTGATTATCCGTCTGCGTGACGCGGCCTATTACGAACGGTGCAGTATATAACATAAAATGTTATAGGGCAGAGAGAAGATCGATGTACACAGTTTCATCGATCATTGCACCTCTCGTCGCTTTCTTTATCGACAGGGCGCGAGCGGCTGTCAAAGTTCGAACGGCTCGCTTTTCGCTGCCGCCGTACGCAAACAGAGCTGGTTCGTGTAGGGCCATGCTTCAACTTGTGCTTGCATAATTGGTAAATGGTTGATGGGGATTTCGAGCCTTCAAATCGCTCGCCTATAGCTTTTCTCTGCTTTATATGACAACAGGCGTTTTGTTTGTCTGTCATTTAGCTTGAAGTTTGAGCTTTTGCTGCTTCTTTTTGTGCCGTTCGAGCGATCTAATAAATTGATCGCTGTTTTAGACTAGAGTACAGACAGAAGCGGTATTCTTTACGCACTCCCGCTTCCCTGCTCCTCCTGGCGACGGACCACGCGGCGGTGACGTAGGGATGCCACAGGTGTGCCGCCGCACATCACGAACGAGCTTCGGCTGATAGGCAAGCGAATGCATGCATGAACCTAGGTACACTATTGAGCACTGGTTTCAAACATCATACAGCGATTGTGCCGCCTGTTTGTTGATGATTGACTCCATAAGACAATGTTTTCTTGAGCTCCGTTCATGTCGAAAACGTATAGGTAACAATGAACGTGACGCTGATACACCCCAGGGGTTCGCTACACGCTTATATGGTATGTCAATCATTTGCATGTTCAAAATATTTACCAGCTTAACGGTGCATTTTATTTCTTAGGAAAGTTATCTTCAAGAAATTGGATTCCAACAGAGACCGTGCAGGTAGCCTCGGCTGTCCTCACATCCAGCGATCACACGTGTTTTTTCTCACCCACCCCTGCCCGTTTCGATCTGGATGAGCATCGTACAAGCGTGCGGTCGTGTATCACTACTGCGTGGTGCACGTTAAAGACCCCAGGATAGCGGTTGTACCGCACTGGCTAAATTGCTCATCTACAGCGAGTGACTCGTCGCAACTTTAAATGGCTGACCAACTACACGCTGTATAAATATCCCCCAACCCAATTTTTTTTCTCAGAACTGTAAAAACAAAGCATTCATTAGCGTTCCACAATCTGCTCGCCTGAATACTTTGTATGCCCCCGTCAAGCGGGAATTTGGTAAAGCCAGGTTAAGGTCGTCGAACCCCAGCACACGGTAAAATTTAATACAAGCTCCATCGAATAATATTAACAATAAAAATATTAATAATAATAAGAAGAAGAAGGTGGAGAAGAAGAATCGCTGTTTTCTTTTCACCATCAAAATGTGATGGTGGTAGACCGACGAACGAATCCGCCTCATGCAGATTGACAAGTCCACGCCCCCCCCCCCCGCCCCCCTACCCCTTTCGACAATGGCAGCAAGGGTAGCAAAAATGAACTAATTAACACTAACAGTTATGAGATCGAATCATGAGCTACAAACGAATTTCTACCACATATTCTGCACATGATAAATATTGAAGCAGTAAGGTTTTAAGTTTAATCAATACCTATACGTTTTATAATTATGTAAATATTTCAATCAAGGTTTTAACTTAGTCATTGCTATGATACTATACTTGAGAAAAACGCTCGAAGATCTTTTATAAATGAAACAAAATAACATTCGCGTTAATAAAATTCAGTAAAGTTGGCAGTGTATTTGTTAGCATTAGTTCGGGATAGGTTTTTAGAGCGCAGCTCTCAGGCGCGCGTTACCGGCTTGAGCGGCGTCGCCGTCGGCGTCCGCGTAACTCGCTTGGTGCATTATGGGAGAGGTCCCATAATGCAACGCGCGGATCTCACTCATGACCCGCGCGTTGCATTAGGGGACGTTTCCCATAATGACGTCACGAGAGTCTCAAGCGTTGCATTATGGGAGATGTCACATGATGCAACGCGCGGGATTCTCACTCGTGACCCGCTCGTTGGATTATGGGACGTTTTCCATAATAACGTCACGAGGGTCATGAGTGACGTCACGAGTGTCACGACCGTCCCGCGCCTTGCAATATGGGACTTTCCATAATGGCGTCACACGTGACGTAACGAGGGCCCCGCGAGTTGCATTATGGAAAACGTTCCGCGATGCAACGCGCGGGTCACTCGTGACCCGTGCGTGTGTTGCATCATGGGACGTTTCCCATGATCACATCACGTATGACGTCTCGGTCACTCGTGAAGGTCACGGCGAAGGTATGCCTCCTACTCCGTACCTTCCCTCCTCCTCCTCAAGAGCTGCGCTGTAATTCGGCATTACACAGAATTGTAAACGTCTAATTTGTAATTTGTATTTTTGTAATTGTAAACGACTAATTTTTAATTTTTAATTCGACATTACACGGAATTGTAAACGCCTAATTGTAAACCTGTAGTAGTTGCCAAGTTTGTGCACTTTTAGTTGCTGTACATTTTTAGTTTCGGTACAAGGAAAGTCAGTTGAATAATGTTACGACATGACATTATGACATTACCTGATCGGTCAATGAACGCGTGTCACTTCTGGCGCACCGCTTTGCATGCCCCACGCTAGGAGTCATTTTCGCGAGCTGAACCGCCGGTCAGGGAATGTCATTCCTCGGAAATAACATTAGCTTTTGGCATGTGGCAGGTGTCTAGGCTATCGCTCTATGTGACAGAAAGAGAAAACCATGGGACGGAGTTTCAGTTGGGTCCCGACTACAGCTCGAGCTTCCTATACTTTCGACAACGTGTCTGCGTCTCGTGAGCCTCGAGCGTGCATTCACAGGTCAGTGCACCTCGAACGGTAATGAGAGCGTGCTAAAGCAATAACCGCATTCGAAAACAAGGACTGCGTGGACGTCATCATTGGTGGATGTCCAACGGGCCCCAAGCGGCAAACACGGTAAAGCTCGACGACAGCCGCCGTCAAGTGGCAGCGATGGTGCCACTTTGCGGCGGCGCTACGTGGAATCACCACTGATGACGTTCGAAGATGGGGGATTAAAGGCGCGGTACATAACTATGAGGAAGATACACAAAAAGGGGGGGACGTCCCCCCTTTTGTGTATCTTCCTCATAGTTATGTACCGTTACCAACACGCTCCTTTTGTACTTAAGGCGCGGGTCTTCTCTTCTAAGCTGTGGTATTAACTGGAGGCCTGACAGGGCGTCTAAAAGAGACACCCTGCCGTTTTCACTTTTTTAATGTGTATATTTGAAATTCGTAAGTGTGCTGGATAGGTGTTATATTTGTGCAACATTGGCATCGCAAAGGTTAAAGTTCAGATCAGATCAGATCAGATTTTATTTGCATCAAAGGTATCTCATTTGGGATACATTAAAATAGTTGAAGAATGTCCGGGAAAAACAATCCGCAATCCTTGATGTTACGCACACAAATGGGAACTGGCTCCTCTAGTGAAAGTTCAAATAAAAAAAAGAAAAAAAAATGAAAGACGTTTACAACATCCTGCAACACCGATTTAGAGCGCAGCTTTTAAGGAGGAGGAGGGGAGGGTACTAAGGGGAGGAGTATTCACCTCCTTCTCATCCCTAGCCTCTGTTTCCCTCCTCCTTCTTTCACGCGCGAAACGCGCATCGTCAGGCGACGTTTCGGCGCAGTGCCGAAACGTCACGTGACGTGTCGGTGAAGGCCATGGTGACGTTTCGGCACGTGACTTCCACCGAAACGTCACGGTGACGTTTCGGCACCACGCCGCAAACATCACCACGGTGCAATATTGGACGTTTCCCATAATGCACAGCGCGGTTACGCCGACGCAGACGGCGACGCCGACACCGCTCAAGTCGGAAACGAGCGCCTAAGAGCTGCGCTCAAAAAGAAAAAGAACCGTTTTTTTCACATTTGGTTATTACTGAGTCACGTCGCGTATTTTTGACTTACGTTATGAGATAAGTACTTTCTACCTCGAGCCAATCGATGTATCGATACGACACATTAAAACAAAACAAAAAAAGTTGATCTAAAATGGACCGTAAAAATCGACGGCTTCATGTAGCAGTCCAAACTTTTTTGTGAAAGGCGTATTTGACAGTTCGGTTTTTTCTTGTAAAATTACAAAGCCAGCTCCTTTTTGTAAAAACAAAGGCCAAGAGATTTGCGTTGGTCAACGATGGGTGGCCACGCAGCCGACCAAGTCGAGTGGCGGGACGTGTTTGGTGCTCATATTGTTAGATGGCGCTACATCTTTATCGAGTCTGCTCGCTACCACCATGGTTTATTAAAATGAACTTAATCTTTTTGTAATGTAATTTTGGTTTGAAAATAATTGCGGACAATAAAATCAAAACTTAAAGTAAAAACAAAAAAGCGTGTGAATAACGACGTTTGCCAACGGATTTTGCCTGCGTGTCGCTGCTTTCTTTCGCTGGTCGGCTACACCTTCGGACGCTACTCCTGACGCCATCTATCAATACGCGCGCGAAACGCGCCCCGCTGCTCCCGCCGTTGGCCCTGGCAAATTTCTTGGCATTATTTTTTTACATAAAAAGAGCTACGCTTTGTAAGTTTACAAGAAAAAAGCAACCTGTGGAATACACCTTTAACGAAAAGTGTATATTGCTATGTGCAGACGTCGATTTTTAGGGTCCACTTTACATCGAGCCTGGTGACTTGGGATACCCTACAGAATACGGATTTTTACTTTTTAAAGAATCGCTCTTTTTTTTTTAGCGAAATGAATTTTTTTAGGCCATTCTCAAACCCTAGTTATTTTTATGTTAATGTATCTACTTATTAGCTTCACTTCCCTTGATTTGAGATGCCCCTAAATTGGCCCTATGACAGTACCTTTCATCAAATATTGGTTATACTTAGTAGATTAGATTATTGTCCGCGTTTTACGCCGCTTACTGCGTTATCATTCTAGCTTTTGTTTTGTCTCTTGGGTGACATATCTTGGGTGAATTATCATAATAAGTGTATACACAATCTCTCGTCTGGCAACATTCATGAGCCCCTTAGGGCCTTAAAGATATCAATTATATGACATAAATTTGCGTTATATTTCACTTTCAAGAAGTAGAACTTCTGGCACGGATCCCATCTAATGGAGATATACCGTAGTTTATTAAACGAGTCGGTAAATGCATCAAATGCGAATTAAATGGCCCGTATAATAACCCTGATGAATCTGCCGATTTGAACAAAAACTTTATCGGAAGCCCGTTGAACGTGGACCATTGTTCAGGTGTTCCATATGCGGATTAAGTGCGAGTGTTTTGGCAAAATCGTAAAATCTGTATTTGTAGCGCCTTGCCGGATCAGTCGAGGATCGTAAGCCGCGAATAATGCAACGTAGCGGAGTCTGAACGCCACGGGAGGTCTGGACTCCGCAGAGGCCCTAGCAAAATGGAAGATTTCGGAGGTGAGAAGTGGGGGGGGGGGGGGGAGCGAGCCCCATGGGCCACCTCCTGGCTACGTGCCTAATCCTAACTATACGTTGCCTTCCGATAGCAGCTGCAGAAAACGATGGAATGCCATGCTCGGCGGCTGCTGCTTTTATATATGTAAAGCAGTGACGTCACCTGACTGGACCGGGAGAAGGCCCATTGTTCTCGGATGTATCTCCGTTATCAAACGTTTCGACATCTTTACTTATCAAAATACATATCGGGTTAACGAGGCGTACATGCGTTTGCTTACAATGAACGCATTTACATGCAATTTCTGACTTTTGTTTTTTGAACACGGATACCAAAAACGCATGGAACCTTAGCCATATACAGCTTCGCTGTAAGGGTGAAGATTGCGCGTGCATGGCTTTTATCGGTGCTCAAGGTGTGCGAGCGCATGGCCGCCTATGACTTTGGGTTCATTGCCACATAAAGTTGTCCCCAAGTATATAAGTAGAGTGCGTTTTCTTGACGTGGGAACTCTTGTTCGAAGCGAGGTCGCGTTTTATGCAAAGCTTATGTATGCTATATAGACTCAACGTGCGTTGCACCATATCAGGCGTTTACTTGGATTTCAGGCACTTACGGAAACCGACAGCCAACACACGAACAAACGCTATGGACCACTTTCTGTGGAATATAAAAGGTGAAGACTGCACGTGCACAATTTTTATTGGTTATTGGCGACGTGCGCGATCAAAAGCGTCGCTGTGGTCGGTCTTCCACGATTGGCCGAATGCTGTCTATGACGTCAAGAAAGGATTTATCATCGACGGAAATAAGAGGAATGTAAGAACTTTAATTTTGACGGTGTTGAAAGTGTTGCTTTGAGAGCGCAATGATTTCAACTTCCACCATGCTATTTACAGACACCATCGAACTTGTTGTTCGCAAGCTAATGACGTCACGAGAGGAAACCATATGAGGGCGCCACCAAAACATCTCGCCGCTAATAGCCTCCTCTATACTCACAAAGCCTGGCAGTTCGATGACGGAGCCATATAGTGCGCGGTCGCAGATTTGGAGTGCGAGGATCTGGTAGCTCAGACCATTTCTCGGGGAGCCTGCAGACAGCGCACAGCTTTTGCAGCGGCGAGGACCTGAAACATGGTATTCAAACCCGACGAGAAAAGAAGCGGTAGCACGAAGAGCGCGAGAAACACGAGCGGACATTCTATCGCTCGGGACAAGTGTGTTTCGGCGTCTCGCCGCAGCGGGGCGCCCGTTACATGCCTCTTGTCTGCCGCTCTATCTTTTCACTTTTGGCGGCTGCGTCTCGAGGCGATCTGCCAGGCTTTGTCAGTGTAGAGGAGGCTATGGATCGGTGTTCCATTTTACACACGTTTGATGATAAAAACGAGCTGATCCGCTTCGCTCTTGTCTTGCGAACGCTAGTCAGGATGCACCTTTAAGGCTGCGGTCCCACGGCGGCCATCTTGAACAAGGCGTTAGTTCAACCAATAGATGGCGACACGCACCCGTGGGGTGGCCGAAACATTGGTTCACGGTGGGATGGCTCGAGCA
>JAZHYW010001946.1:0-13231 GCA_037355805.1 Ixodes ricinus | reverse complement strand
GGTGAACGCAGGTTGTAAGGGCATCTCTGCCTAACATAGCATAATCTTGCACAACAGTCAGTTTAATTTTGAAACTTT
The DNA here is from genome assembly GCA_037355805.1 of Ixodes ricinus. NCBI lineage: Eukaryota > Metazoa > Arthropoda > Arachnida > Ixodida > Ixodidae > Ixodes > Ixodes ricinus. Next base: position 13,153 of record JAZHYW010001946.1, on the reverse strand, counting down.
TGCTGCAATGCTGATATACACAATCACTCATTTTTATTTATTTTCACACCACGGGTGCTGAATATTTCTCCCATTCGTATTGGTTCCAAAGCTAAATCTTTTCTAGATCGGAACTTGAAAAGGCCGGACCGAAGAAATACAAAAAAACGAGCCCTACAATGCCAGTTATTACCTTCTCAAATTTTCTAGTAATGCACTCGGAGAACGAAGACCAACCACTCTCAAACCTTTCACTTTTTTTGGTTGCAAAGACCCTAGAGAATGTAATGAAAAGACTTCAAAGCGAAAACTTCCCTCTGGCGACCTGCTTGTGGAGGTCACTACTGCGAAGCAGAGTACGGCACTTTTGGCTGTCAACGAAGTAAGGGAATACAAAGTATCTGTGACCCCACACCGTTCACTCAACAGCACGCAGGGCGTCATCTCCGAAGATGACCTTCTCGAAATTCGCACCGACAAGATCGTTGAGGGACTTCCAGGTCAGGGTGTCGTTTTTGTGCGACGTATTACCCTCCGGCGTGATGGTGAAGAGCGACACACAAAACGTTTAGTTTTAACCTTCGACTCGACTACGCTTCCTCAAACAGTCAAGGCCGGGTATTTAAACTGTAGGGTTCGGCCCTACATCCCAAATCCAAGGCGTTGCTTCCGTTGCTAACGCTTTGGACACGGAACGGCCTCTTGCAGGGGAAAGGCTACCTGTGCCAAGTGTGCAAGAACCGACCACACCACCGATAACTGTGGTAACAACACTACTATTTGTGTCAACTGTTAGGGACCTCTCGCAGCCGCCCTGTGTGAAAAACAAAGAAGGAAATTATTTCCTTGAAAGTCAAAGAAATATCTCCTACACAGAAACAAGAAAACGACACTCATTTTTATCTCAAGTTTCGTTCGCCGAGGCCACGCGCAGGGGACTTGCGCGGTCAACGGTGTCAGCAGGAACACAGACGTCGACGGACAACCTGTGTGTCCTCCCGAAGTCCCCCTCAACCTCACCTGGAGTGGTACAAACCACTCTCCCCACTGACCGAAGGGGAGGATCCTGGTCCGCCAGGGTCACCCAAGCGCAGAGGTGTGAACCCCCTGCGCCCGCTAAAATACAGCAGCCTCGAGGTCGGGGAATTCCTCCTCGCTCCTCTGAAGGCGCCCGGAAACTCGGTGAACCGTCGGGGTCACAGGCCCGCAAGAATCAGCCTGCGGCAACCCCCGGTGAACCAATGGACGAGAGTGGGCCGAAGTCCGACGAGGACAGACTCCAGTCAAGTTCGGAGTCCCTACTTTCGGCCTCCGGTGGTCCCACCGGCATACCGAAAGATACGAATAAAAAGAAAAATGCTCGCGGCATCAAAATAGATTTTAACGTCTAGTTATACATATACTCTTAAGATATATATATACAATGTTTCCTGTTTGTAAGATGGCACAAACAGTTCTCCAGTGGAACTGCAGAGGCTTACTCGGAACTATGACGACGTTTACTCTCTACTAGATCTTCATCACCCACTAGCGTTTTGCCTTCAGGAGACTCATTTGAACAATAATCATACTAACAAACTAACGCGCGTCCACGTTTTTTGTAGGGACCGTCTCCACTCATCCCACACCTCCTGGTGGTGCAGCAATAATTGTTGCAAAGTCTACCCATTGTGTCGAGGTACCACTTAAAAGGCCTCTGACACGCCAAAAATATTTTTTTCATGATAGGCGTTGAAATGGCATATCAGGACATCACAAAAAAATATTTCACTATAGAGTTGCGTAGTTTTTTTATAAAAAATAGAAATACGAGGCCCAATTCAAAGTTCCCGCCGTGCACTGTGACGTAACAGTGTACCGCAAGGTGTCGGGGCGGTCAGAAGGAGGCATCGCCGGAAGTCACGTGAGTTGTATCGCTCTTCGTGCTTACCGCAAGCGCGTGTAATATTTTTTTTAAATATTTTTGTTATTCTCCGCATTTCCACGAGCGATCCAAGCAGACAAGGTTTCTTTTATTTGCTTTTCATCGCTTAATGTTGCTGTAAAGGTAGAAGAAGCGGAGTCAGTGAATTGACGTGATTAACTACAATGCCTAGAAGGTGCTGTGTGAGGGACTGTCCCGGTATTTCAGCAACTGAAGAAGAGATCACACTGCATGCATTTCCGAGAGACATACATCGGCCGCATGTGCACCTAGTAAACAAGTTCTACTCATGTTCTAGACAAAATACGTACTTTGTGCTCGACGTTTACTTGCACTTGGTACACAAACCAGTTCGTATTCTTTAGACGGCAGGCATCTTTAGCCTGGAGAGTATCCGATGATTCAACGACCTCGGTGTCTGAACCTTCAGCAATGCGATCGGGCGTGTCGTATGCTAGCAATCCTAATTTCTGCGAGCGTTCTAAATTTTTTTCAAAACTTGATAGCTTGTTTTGCGCCCAGTATAGCCCTGTATAATCGGACTGACGGCATGCACTCGTACACTGGCTTGTACTCGCAACGCTTTCATCATTGACCTCCATCACGTCGATCCACTGACTCTTCGTCCTCAAATTTTACAGCACGCAAACGAACCAACGGTGCAGCGATAAAGAGCTAGTGGAACTGAAACTTCGTTTTCTACAATCGCTCGTACAAAGAGCAAAATAAACAAAACAAAAAAAAACAAAAAAAAATCTTAGGCACGGTCGCTGAGAGCACGAGGAGTGAAACTCACGAGACTTCCGGTGAACCCACTTTTAGTGACGTAGGTCGATGCCTCCTTCTGACCGCCCCGACACCTTGCGGTACACTGTTACGTCACAGTGCATGGCGGGAACTTTGAATTGGGCCTCGTATTTCTATTTTTTATAAAAAAACTACGCAACTCTATATTGAAATATTTTTTTGTGATGTCCTGATATGCCATTTCAACGCCTAGCATGAAAAAAAACATTTTTTTCTTTGGCGTGTCAGAGGCTTTTAATACCACATTAGAGGCTGTGGCAGTTCGCACCTTGTCTGATCGACTAATAACTGTTTGTTCTGTGTATATTCCTCCAAGCAACACCTTATCTCGCAGAGAGCTAGAATCTCTTTAGGACGAACTCCCCAACCAGCTCTATTCCTAGGAGATTTCAATGCTCATAACCCTATGTGGGGCAGTGGATGACGTAACACACGTGGCCCGATGATTGAGTGTTTTCTTTCTTCTACTGCTTTATGCCTGTTAAACAAACTAGAGTCTACATATTTCAGCCTTCAACTTGTTCATTCACATCCATTGATCTGTCACTAAGTGACCCAACATTATACCCCCTTTTTTCATAGGCTGTTGGATCCAACCCATATGGAAGCGACCCTTTTCCCATAATTTTATACCGCATCAATCCACCCGCTATATACTATCCACACGAACACCCCGTTGGAAGTTCGAGAGGCAAACTGGGGTACTTTTAGTGAGGCTACTCAGCTCGCTTGCACATCATTTCACAATCTGTCTGTCAATCAAATCACCAGTCTGCTTAGTAGTCACATTTTTCATGCTGCAATGATAGCTATCCCCATGACCTCGTCGCACCTACCCCATCGTCCTAAACCATGGTGGAATGCCGACTGTGACAAATAAAAAAGAAAGCAAAAACAGAGCCCGGGGGGGGGATTTTCAGACGTTACCCAACGCAAAATATCCTAATCAAATTTAAACAAATGAAGGCTCGTGCGAGATACATCTGCCACCAGACTAAACGTGAAAGCTTCCAAGGATGTGCATCCTCGATTAACAGTAACGCCACTAGCAAAGAAGTGTGGGATAAAATCCATAAAGTGAATGGGAACTACCGTGGTTTCTCAGAACCGCTTCTTTCTGCGAATGGCCTGTGACCCGAGAGCCTTGAACAGCAGGCATATCTCCTTGGGGAACACTTTGAACGTGTTTCTAATTCCGAGCACTCTTCAGCTGCTTTTCTGAAACACAAGACTCAGGCAGAGCTGCAGTCTCTTCGAACATCCGGTGGAGATCGAGAAGCTTATAACTCGCGCCTTACGCTGAGTGTGCTGGAACGGGTGCTGCATGAAGTCAAACCTACGGCTGCCGGACCAGATGGAATTCATTATCACATGGTTACACATCTCCACCCCTCTACGTGACATAGTCCTGTATTTGTTTAATCGCATTTGGCAAGAGAGCACATTTCCATCCTCATGGAAAGTGGCCACTGTTATCTCTTTGCTGAAGCCTGGAAAAGATGCATCGTGCGCGACAAGTTATCGCCCAATAGCGCTAACAAGCCGTCTTAGTAAGATTCTGGAGAGAGTGCTTAACAAACGACTCATGTATTTTTTGGAAAAATAAATATCCTTGACAAATACCAGTGTGGGTTTCGTTCGTCACGGTCTACAATGTATCACTTAGTTCGTTTGGAGACTACTATTCGTGAGGCCTTTGTAAAAAAGCAGTACAGCCTGTCTGTTTTCTTTGACTTGGAAAAAGCATACGATACGGCATGGCGTCATGGCATCCTGCAACACCTGTATAGTTTTGGCATTCTTGGTAGAATGCTAGCATTCGTTAAGAGCTATCTGGGGATGCATGCCTTCCGTGTTAAATTGGGCACTACTTACCTAGAGGGTTCTGCCAGGAAAATGGCGTTCCTCAGGGAGCGTTTTGAGTGTAGACCCGCTTTATAGTTAAAGTGAACTCAATAGCTCGGGCCATTCCACCATCTGTACACTATTCACTCTATGTTGACCACCTTCAAATATCCGTCTCATCCTGCAACCTTGCTTTGTGCGAACGTAGAGTCCAATTAGCAATTAACAATTTGCTCAAGTGGGCAGACCAGAACGGCTTCAGCGTTTCATCTGAAAAAAACAGTGTCTGTTTGTTTTTCTCGCCTACTGGGAACATCAGTGAAGCCCTCGTTGACCATGCAATCCGCTTCAATTCCAACAAAACCTGAACATAAATTCCTAGGGGCTTATTCTTGTCAGTAAATTGACCTTTCTTTCGCATATCAGATATCTCATAGTAAAATGCCAAAAAAAGCACTAAGTATTCTTAAGGTGCTTTCCACCTTCTGGGGCTCTGATCGCCTCTGCCTCCTCCGGATTTACGGATCGGTGATTCGCTCGCGCCTCGATTATGGTAGTAGTGTGTATGGATCGGCAAGGCCTTCAGCCCTACGAATGTCTTGACTCTATTCATCACCATGGACTACGGCTGTCTACAGTTGCATTTCGCACGTCGCCTATTCCCAGCCTTTACGTAGAGTCAAATGAATGTTCTCTGGAGAAGCGGAGGTTTGCTTTAGGGTTTATGTGTTCGCTTAGGAATTCGATCGGTTCCCTTGCACCCTTCTGGAGAAGCTGTTGAAGAAATAAGATATAAACGTACCTTTGACAACAAGCCCACTGTAATACCGCCTTTTGGCATGAGAAAGGCATCGAAGCAGATTCAATTAGACTGAGTAGTACAATGGCCGTCACTCCTGTTCCACAAGCAATAGCTCCGTGGGACCACTGCCTCATTTCCTGTGACCTCTCACTAACAAAATTAAAAAAGAAAGAAACTCCACCAGAATACATAAAACAGGAATTTTTGAGCTTCAGAGTAGGTATTCTGGACACAACTCAAACTACACGGATGGTACTAAGACAGAATCGTTTGTTGGATGTGCTATGGTTGGCTCGTCTGTTCGCTGTGTAAAACGCATTGCGTGCACAGCCACTATCTTTAACAGCAGAGTTATGCGGTCTCCGTCTTGCAGTTGATCACATTGTAAAAACAAAGAGCAAGCAGTCAGTCGTGTACACTGATTCACTGATTTCTCTGCGTTCACTCTCATCATTAAAGACTTCGAAAAACCCAATAATCATGGAGTTACAGAATAAAATTATTGATGCTTCAAGAAAGAATATTCAAATAATTTTATGTTGGGTTCCTAGCCATGTTGGTATACCCGGAAATGAAGAAGCAGAGATTGCTGCAAGTTCTGCCGGTGAGCAAGAAGTGGACCTGCATGACATTCCATACAAAGATTATAGCACACTTTTAAATCATTGTATTAGAAGGAAGTGGCAGCAAGAATGGGATGAAGAACGTTAATAACAAGCTCCATTCTGTAAAACCATTGATCAGTGAGTGGGAGAGTGACCGACACCGTCAACGTTTCTATGAGGTTGTCTTGTGTCGACTGAGGATAGGTCATACACACCTTACTCATGGCCACCTCTTGCGCAGGGAAGAGGCCCCAGAGTGTGAGAACTGTTTTAGTCCTCTAACAGTTTTAGACATTTTACTTGAACGCCCAGCGAATGACCGAGAACGTCGGAAACATTTTCTCAGTTATATCACGAGCATACGCCTTTACACCCTAGTATTCTACTTGGCAACGACCCACTTGTACCACTACAGTTGTGTTTTTAACTTTTTGAAAGCTATCGGTCTTCTACACCGGCTATAATTTTATATTCAACTTCATCTCCATCACTATTTGCAACACGACTTTTGTTTGGGCTGGTTGGTTCTTACTTGACATGATTAAAATAGCGCAACTTGACAAGGACAACAAAGAAGGCACACGTACAACAGGACTGGCGCTTACTTCCAACTAAGTTTATTTCATCATCCAGCCAAGCAATATATACCATCCCCAGCCAACATAAAAACACAAAAAACACAAAAAAGTTATACATCAAGATTATATGCATGCCACGCGCCTTTCTTTAGATAAAACCATTAAGAAAAATAATTCTTTGTCAATGAGACTCACCGACGGCATGCTGACGCACTTGTCTCCCGCTTTTTTGATAAAAAACGCCTCGATAATTTCTCTCTCTGTCTTGTCCTTTGCTTTCTTTAGGAACTTCGTCAAATTCAAAAGCGGTTTGCACCCACATCGTTTAGCGTGCTCAGCAAGATGTCCACCCAAATTGCTTTTTACCGACAGATTATGTTCGCGTGCTCTCTCATTGAAACACCGACCCGTTTGTCCAATGTAGATGCGGCCACAGCTAAAGGAATTTCATAAACAACCCCACTTGTGCAGTTAGTGTACATGACGGCATGTTTTTGCGCATTGATCACTTTTTTCCTTGTAAGCATGGGACAGATCTTGCCAAGCTTGCAGGGAGCCGAAAAAGGAGATTAATACCGTATCTACCAGCTATCTTTTTCAAATTATGCGATACCTTGTGCATATAAGGCACAACTTGCACTCTTTTTTTGTTGATCTGTTCTAGAACAGATCAACAAAAAGAGTGCAAGTTGGTCTTATATGCACAAGGTATCGCATAATTTGAAAAAGATAGCTGGTAGATACGGTATTAATCTTCTTTTTTCGGCTCCTACAAGCTAGGAAAGATCTGTCCCATGCTTACAAGGAAAAAAGTGATCAATCCGCAAAAAAAACATGCCGTCATGTACACTAACTGCACAAGTGGGGTTGTTTATGAAATTCCTTTTAGCTGTGGCCGCATCTACATTGGACAAACGGGTCGGTGTTTCAATGAGAGAGCACGCGAACATAATCTGTCGGTAAAAAGCAATTTGGGTGGACATCTTGCTGAGCACGCTAAACGATGTGGGTGCAAACCGCTTTTGAATTTGACGAAGTTCCTAAAGAAAGCAAAGGACAAGACAGAGAGAGAAATTATCGAGGCGTTTTTTATCAAAAAAGCGGGAGACAAGTGCGTCAGCATGCCGTCGGTGAGTCTCATTGACAAAGAATTATTTTTTCTTAATGGTTTTATCTAAAGAAAGGCGCGTGGCATGCATATAATCTTGATGTATAACTTTTTGTGTTTTTTTGTGTTTTTATGTTGGCTGGGGATGGTATATATTGCTTGGCTGGATGATGAAATAAACTTAGTTGGAAGTAAGCGCCAGTCCTGTTGTACGTGTGCCTTCTTTGTTGTCCTTGTCAAGTTGCGCTATTTTAATCATGTCACAATCTGCAAGTCATATACATAGTTTTAATCCATCACAGCTACTAAAGCTATTTCCCCTCTGAAACCTTCTGTGCAATAGTCTGTATCTGGCGCATTATAGCCTAAGATGCTTTTGCGCCATAAAACCTAATCAATCGATCAATCAATCATTCAATTGCGATATTTATACTTTTCCAAGTCTTCATTGCGGCAGGATACCCCATTGAGTACGCTTCTTACCGAGCACCGAAGCCATGAAGAGAAGCAACACCCGCAAGAGCTCGCTTCTGCGGGTATTGCTTCTCCGCAGTGCACTGATGCTCGGTAGAAGCGCACTCAACGAAGCTAACCCGCCGCAATGAAGTCTTCGAAAAACGCGAATAGTGAAGTTCTTCTCGAAGCAAATACCGAGTATTGTATTATTCGGAACTACTATTCGAAATTTCGAATATTCGCGCAATCCTACATGAAGCAATACCCAAGCTAATAATCTACATATTTATACACTAAAGGTAACAAGATAAATAACGCAATTGAGTGTAGGCAGTTTTCTACTTGGCTAGTTCTTACCTGGATAACCTCGAAGTGTAAGATTTTGTTAATATTTGTGTCCAGCAGAGTGTGCGTGCCCTACTTTGTCGAGTAGATGGGAGAATCGGCACGGCCGTCGCCTGATAGGTGAAACTTGAAGCCAGGCATCGCTGTAAGGAGGCTGGTCTGCTCTTTTTTCCATACCTTAGAAATACAGAAATATAACGGCAATCTCAACTCCAAGGGATACATGTTTAACCAACAATTATCTGGGCAGTTGTACTCACCTTTGCAGCGGCAGGAAAACCAGACAACTTTGAATCAGGAAGAGTTGGGTCTTTTGAAGAACGGCAACACCTGCAGAGCTCAGGAGACGATAACTCGTGTAGGACTGGCCCCATAGAATGTAATGGCGCCGGGTAGGAGGAGGGTCATCAATGCCTTGCCATTAATCCTGGGCTGGCTTTCCTAGACTGTCTTGTGGCCCCTTACACATATAGTTACAGCATGTAGCTAGGTCCCTCCTTCCTTCAAACTTGTTTGTGTAGGAGCTAAGCATTCTCTACAGACCGAAAGCAACTACAGTAGCATTGAAGCATAGACAATATACTTCTTTTTCAGGGGGTTGGTGGTCGTGGCCAAGGTGCTGCACTCTCTGCAAAACAAAAGATGCCGTGCAGTTAAAACTTGCTTCAGAAGCTACATTTTTCTATATCCTCTACGCTTTCGCTCGTTGTTAGGTCAGGGGCTCCGGAACCAGGGGGACAGTTGCCCCCACTGGTTCTAAACCGGGGGGCATGCCCCACCCTAAAGGTTGTTCCGACCCCCTCTCACCACCCGTGAGGCTGTTGCATGTTGAAGCTGCACTTCATAGGCGACGAGGTGCCACAAGCTAATCAGTAGTTGGTGACATGCATTATTTATTCGGAAACCTTGCTAACCCGTTCGTTTGCAGCTGTCTTTCATTGTTTGTTCAATACGTGCGTTCTCACTAATCAATCTCCGAAGATTTTATTGGACTGCAGCCTGATATGTATATGACTTCGCCAGTTGTCGTTTGTATATATATATAAAGAGAGAGCAGGTGAGCTACACGATGCAACATGAGCCCCCAGACGTCGCCCCCGGCATCAGATGTACTTTCGGAGCCCCTGTGTTAGGTGATCTTAGGGCTTTACACTCAAAATCCATAACATCAAAGCTACTTCTTATTTGTAGTATAAATTTATGGCTTTCAGAAGGTACAGTGCGCACATACGCATCAGGTTCTTCCTCATCCGAGCTCGCGGAGTCGTTCCGGGCACTGGTGTCTGGAGAATCCAGTTCCTCATCTGAGTCGATCGACTCATTCGGCCGATAGCTGGTATCCAAGGCGTCACTGTGCATGTCCTCAGAGTCGCTCTCCTCATCGCTCGTGTCCAAAGAAATTGTCTCGGTTTGCGAAGTCTGAGGAGTGCCGTCCAAGTCCACTTTCAAAGAGCCGGGGACTGTGCCACTAGTAGGCGAAGAGCACCGCTCAAGTGGCTGCTCGTGTTGCGCGAAGGTTGCTTCTGCTACACAGTACGAATAAGCATAAAGACGGTTATTCATTGTTTTGTTCCAATTTCGTGTAAGTGCTCAACCTCATTCCTTCTGCTGCTTGTAGATGTCCTGAGGCACCGGTCTCATCTCCCAGGGGATTTGGGCCTGCCACCCCCGAAACGGACTCGTTTTCGAGGACGAACACAGCCGTGCAACGCATCTGCAACAGAAGTGCATTGCAAATAAAATTCAGTTATGATCTTTTTTCTCAAATGTAAGCCTATGTAAAGACACGACATCACATACCAGAGGATGTGGTCGACGCCTGAATTTCAACCGATGTGTGGGAAGGTTTTATGTTTGTACGCCCTCGCTGACATACCAAGACTTTGGCGTTTGTGTACCTGGAACATCAATATCATGATATTTAGGATACATGCTGCAAAATACTTACTGTGCAGACACCTTTTATTAGCCTTTTTGAACATGTCTGGTTCCATGTACTGCATGTGAGTGGCCGGATGACATACACGCCTGTAATTTCGCTTGAGCTTGCAACCCGCGACGCCACCGCAGTGGCTTGGTCCCTTTCCTGTAAGAGTGGTGCTCCAAGTGTTAGCATCTACAGGCACACGAAACTAAAATATGTAACAATGTATAGGCAGAAATACATACTGAGATTGGGCATTCTGCCCTTGCTGGATCCACTCGGATGACAGAAGGTCCACTATGCGACGCCTCGTGGGCTTCGTCTTTTTCGGAGGCATCACTTGGCGACGCATCCGAAACGCAGAGTTTCCCTTGCTGTGGCTATTGTGCTGCTCTTTCATGCTCGGTCCCTTTCCTGTAAGAGTGGTGCACCAAGTTATAGCATCTGCAGGCACACCAAACACAACACTTTACAATGTAGGCCAAAATACATACTTGGGATTTGGCATTCTACACTAAGTGGATCCAGATGGTGCCTAGCAGGTTCACTTAGCGACGGCAGCGCTTCTGTGCCTTTGTCAGAGGCGTCATTTAGTGTAGTGCTGCCAGCAAACCATCATGTGCCAAGGTTGTGCTGCTGAGTTGCCTAGCTTTATCTTGGCCTCCACTCTGTGAAGGCAATCAAACAATATTTAGTATTCTTCTTTTGGCCAAGAAACTCAAAATCCTACAAAATCTTGCTTTATAGGAAGTGCAGAAGCAGTTCAAATACACTTGAACAAAGAGTACAAATTTAATGCATTTTCTGTGTGAACATTTTAGCCATAAAACTATTGAGAATTCCTGTAGATCCCTCATTCGATAAAGGAAAGTTCGGAAAACTGTGGGTCTCGAAAACCATATTTTGTTTGGTTTCAAGTGCGGAGTTATTTTTGCTTTTCATGACTCAAGTGTACCTCAAGAGAAAACGAGGCAAATGCGATTGTTTGCTTGATAGATTAACCTTGAGCCTGTACAGTTGCCTCCTGTACAGTGGTATTGCTCGTATAAACTACCCACTTTTGTTTCCTTACATTTAAAAACAATCAGTTTTAGATAAACTTGGCGGTTTTAGTTTCTTCATTTGCCCATTTTGAAACTCCACAGCTGTTTCCAAGAGGCCATTCACTGTGTTTCTTGATTATAGCGCGCATTGTTTTTATAGAACAGGTAAAAACGCAGGCCAGTCGGAGCGGTTTCATCAGAAATGCGAGCGAATCCAGAGATGAAGAATGAGCTGCGCTTCTAATGTTGCCGGCCTTGCGCGCAGTGTGTGCTTCATCTCTCGCTTCAGGATCACATGATCGCACTTGATAGCCTCACTCGCACTCTGCTGACATGATGCAACGTGTTGGCGCTTTCGAGGAGCACTGAGTACGCACAAAGTAACCGACGAATGTACGTACTCGGGTCCGACGACGTTTCACGCATCAGCTGTCTTCGGAAGGTGCTCTGCCAGTGAAGATGGACGGCATGGCGTCTGGCTTCAACATGACGTACCTTGTCGAGAAACCAGTGTCCGCTAACAAACGTAAATCTCGTTCATAGCACTCCGGCGAGAAATGATCGGAGCAGATTCAATAACGTCGACCACAGTTTCCGACGTTCAGTGTCGGCAGGAAGCGAATGGAACATAGCTGCCGGGCTGCTCAGCTGGCAGCGAGAGCAGGCATCGACACAACACCGCCTGCCCTTGCCTTTGCGCCCTTTACCGGCCATCACACCCAGGCGCCAGGCATCGGAGACTGACAAGACCGCACACACCACGGCGCACACCGTAAAAAGCACGCGACTCAATCTTTTCTGCTTGCCGGCCTGCCTGCGCCGAGCCAGAGCGAGCCAGTGGGCCGAAGCCAGAGTCGTAGCCAGAGCCGAAGCCAAAGCCGAGGCAGCGCGTCGGTAGCGGGTAAGCGCTCCATGGAAAAGAGAATACCAAGAAAACAAAACGTATGTAACGGACGTCATCAACGGAAACGGAAATACAACGTAGGCTGCGCCGCATGTCGGTCCGCTAAATTCAGCGGATTTTGGTGACTTCGCGCATCTTAGTTATGTTTGGCCGGTTTAATGGTCTTTAAGAAGGTATTACGTTCTAATATTTGGCGTGCGGTCACTCTAGATGATAATAAAAAGAGCTGCATTGTTTTCTCTCAACAGAAAATAAAGAGGAGTTTCCCTTTAATGGAAGTTGGCGCAGTCTCAAACTTCCTTTCCTCCAAAGCATTGTTTTTGTTTTAATGGTGGCACGTGCTCAAATCCTTAAAAAAATTTGAATGCGGATCACGAGAAACAAATTCTTATCAAATGCCCATTGATTGGGCGGCAGTCCGGTAAATCGACAGCTGAAGCTGCTTTTCTTGTGCTTTCAATCAGGTTCTCGGTGCAGCCTGTCAGTTTGGGAAGAAAACAATCATTCCGGTGGAACACTTTCTTGCAGGCATGGTAAGAAGCACAATTCTTCCTGAGGAACAGTCAAGGCACGCTCTTTGAAACACTTTAACAGGGTGGAGCCAACCACTCTGTCCCAGTGTTTTCTGGGCATACAGTAGCGTTTCTATATGTTGAAAAAGTTGCATTGTTTTAATGACGGATGTGGCGATGTAGCCTGACATGTAAATAAATGCACTCTCCTTTGTGCTCTGCATCACGAGATCCTCACATGGATCGGCTTTCCTCGTGTCTGCCACCACATACTAGCGCGTCTTGCGGAACGGAAGAACAACACTCTGCCAAGTAGTAGTA
>JAZHYW010001945.1:0-126999 GCA_037355805.1 Ixodes ricinus | reverse complement strand
AAATTAAAGTGAATAGAAGACATATAATAGCGGCTATAACAATGTCTAATAATGAAATGCCAGTTTTATATACCACAAAATATCATAATAAAAATAGCTTTAGCTTGCAGTCTAGTTCATTCCAAAGAAAATAGTACCAAGTTTATGAAAATCGGTTGAGCACAAGTGAATCAAAAAGTCTTCCTGGCCGGAGAAGAGGCTGAAGAAACCAAAGCTGAGAAAATCGACTTTGAAATTTGGGTATGCATAACTAACAACATTGAAGCTTTAGATGGGTGGAATGCCTTTGGTTTCAATTTCATACTAAGGGAGAGACACGTGGTAGGGAAAGCAGCCCCATATGCAACAATTGGTTAGCCCTCAGAAGGGCTTTTAGGGACGCGGGGACGTTTTCAAAGCACCAGCTTGTGAATGGGCGCGGCCATTTCGCACTGCTCACATTTGGTGGTCGTGAAGAACATGTTCAACACGTTCAAATCCACGATCACGAACTGCGTGCCGAAATCTGTCTCTTTATCCTCGACAGTGACATTGAGGAGGTCAAACTTCCGTTGTGTGGCAGACTTCGCGGCCAAATCCTGCTTCATTTCGTCAGCCCGCGCCGCACGTTGAGCACTTTCGCTTGCCGTGTAGAAATGCGAGTCGAGTCGTGACGCACCAGGGCCAAAGCCGTCGTCTTTTTATTGCTCACATCAGGGGCGGGCACCTCAGAAGATGATACAGCTGCTGGCAGCTGAACTTGCCGCATGTCCGCCGCAAGCAGTGCGGCTGGCGAGCAAAGTCCTCTTGTTCTACGCCCGACGCTTCCGCCTGCCGCACGCACGCTGCGTTGAAAGCTCCACGCTAGGCATCGCGATCACTACCGATGTCACCTAAAGACGTCGAGCTAAACAAAGCAGGCGACCGCCGAAAAATAATGTGCTTGAAGCCAGAACGCAACCGCTAGCAGACGACACACAACGATATCGGCTGCTCCCGACTCCTTCGCGCCGCGAGGAAGGAGAGAGAGGGAGAGGAGAATGACATATTTCAGGAGAGGAGGCATGCACTTCGGCCAATAGCGACAGCGCTCGCTGCAGCCCGTGCTTCTTAGCCAATCGGTAGCTCGGTTTCTTTCTCCAGGGAAACGCGGTATTCTGTGCTTTCCCGGGCGGACGCCACTTTTAATGGCGCCAAAATGTAGATAAAGTAGCAAGCTTTCGAACGAGACCAAAATGGCCGCGCTTGGGCGCACACTGGCGGTTTTCGACGTCGGTTTTCTCTTTCGGGGAGATTTCGGGCGCGTTCCGCACAACGTAATTATCGTTTTTTTATACTTTGAGTTTGAATTACGCTATAATATTTTGGAGAGAGGTGCTTGGATATGTAAGGCACCCAAATACAGAATTTTTGAAAAATTAACTTTTTCGCGATTTTTTTGCATTTTTAGGACCCGCGTCCCCCATTAAAGAGCCAACAGGCCGGATACCCCCGAGGACACTATTTGCACTCAAGATTCCAGGTATGTTGTTTTTAAACTTCCTCTGCCGTAGATATACGTAGCTACACGCAGACAGAAACAGAAACTATAAAACCACCCCATTGTTAACCGCCCTTCGAACTTTGAAAAAAAAAGTCAGATTGTGGAATTATTAGTTATTTTATAGTCTGTTGCAACTCAAGAAGGTAGGGCGAGAGAAAGAAAGACCGGGGAGGAGGAACCAGGCAGAACGCTAGAGAGACGAGGAGGTTTTTTCTCTTTCTCTCCAGCGTTCCGTCTGCTTCCTCCTCCCCGGCCTTCCTTTCCCTCACCCACCTTGTTGAGTTGCAACGGACAATACAGGCACACCAATTTCGTCTCGCTTCGCCATAGTCGCAATTTCAAATGTCAGGCGGTTAGGTAGGTCACATTTATCCACCGGTCGAGTTTGAGGCCTGTTGCCTTTGTGCTTTCTTACAGCATGCGCTTTCGTAAGTCAGACAGTTCAAAGCTGTCAAGTAATTTTGTACTGGTATTCTTTTCAGGAAATGTGCGGGTCACATCATCTAGAAGCGGGTGAATGACCTCTCCCATCCTCCAAGAGTGGATACGCAGGGTCTGGGGACCAAACGTCGACGACGTGAGAAGGCTCCTCGTGCTGGACCAGGCGCCAATTCATAAAACTGAAGCTGCCCGAGAAGCTCTCTACGCCAGGAACACGGACGTAGCTCTGATACCAGGCGACTGCACATCAATACTGCAACCCGCCGATGTGTCGTGGACGAAACCGTTCAAGGATGCGTTGCACAAGCGTTAGGCCGTGTTCTTCCAGCGGGCAAGCTGACCCCCAAGGGAAATTCAAAGAGGCCGTCTAGGCACAACGTCATAGACTTTGTGGCAGAGGCGTGGGCCTCCTTCTCCGAGGACACTGTGCGGCGGGTTCTTCAAGAAGTATGGCATTTCAACAAGCCTCGATGGAACGGAGGAGACCGAACTCAATGACCGTTTGGCGTCGGTGGACGATGGGGCAGAGGCGGGACCCGGGGAACACGAGAGCCTGGTGGACGATGCCTTGATTTGATTTTTGACAGCGGCAGTAATGTTTAATTCAATGGATTTAGGAACAAAGATTAGCGAGAATAAAAGCACAAAGAAATCTGCCATTTCTCATATTTTTCGTGGTTTTTCAAGTTGACTACCGAAACCTGGCGCACCCTACATTTTGCTACAATTATCTCTGGCAAAAGAGTGGGCGCCCTTTTGGGATTTTACAGTAAATGAAAACTCGTCACGCCCATTCCATGCCTATGAACATGAATTTATTGGATGCATCAGTTTGCCTCCGTAAACAAACATTGTCATGTAATGTTAAGATAATTGGCATTAGTATTGCCAGCGCATTTGTTTCATCTCACACGACAAATGAAGACCCGAATTTCCGCCGCACGCCTCGATACACAATATTTACAGCATGAATAGCAGAACAAAGTGAAGAAAGTGAAGACTCTTACCTGCAGCATGTTGAGTGGCTCATTGATGGTCACCGGCATGCTCACTTTCGACAGGTCTTTGCCGATATTCTTGCAAAGCAAGTTCCAGAGGCTCGTGTCACCCGCGTCCGGCTTGGGGGCGGGCAGTTTCGAACGCCTGCCCTGAGTCGACGGGGCCCTGCCGCCAGAGTCGCCCCCGGCACCCGGCGCATACTCTGTGCCGTCGTCGGATACTTCGCTGCAGAAACTGCCCTCCTCTTCCTCCTCTTCGGAAGAAGAGCTGCTCTGCGACAGCTTCTCGGCAGCATCAAAGAACTCAGACGTGGACAGCGCCGACGAGCTCTCATGTGACACCGACTGCTGCAGAGGTGGGTGCACAAGCTGAGGTGAGACAAAGGGCGAGGCTTTGTAAGCTTAATTCTAACAACTCTGTATTTCCAGTGGCAGGCTGGCCCAGCTTGCAGTAGGATTGCAATTATTCAAACTCTGATATTTCATACTTGTGGGGGACATGGCATGGTAGGGTCACTTTTAAACCATTCCCTCAAATTGATTCAAACTTTCAGCGTGAATTGAACCCAATTAAGATTGATGACATCTAAAGTTTCAATCTTGTAAGCCAATTCTACAACATACTATGCTTAACAAGCTCCAGAAAATAGTTACTTTATTAGGAAATGTATTTAAAAATAATAATAACAGCAATCCACAAAATGTTTGGTTTAATGTGATAGTAGAATAACCCGTAGTGCAAGTTAAGGTAAAAATTCATTGTAGAAAATGCAATTCTAGAGAAAAACAATAACAGCCAAAAAGAGCAAAAGATTTTAACAAATTTCTGTGTTTTAAAATATTAAGTTTTTATCATAAAGAATTTAGCAGCACAGCGTCAAAACAGGACATTGACAATATAGCTAGAGTGTGACGTTTTCGGTTTTTATTATTTTGAAATACGGCATACTTTTTTTTTTTTATTCCAAACAGAAGTTTTAGGTTTATTGCGGTGAATATTTGTAGACTCATAAACTTCTTGGTTCTTTTCGGTTTACTGACGAAAACCAGTGTACTGGCGATAATGCAATATTTCAAAGCGTTTGTTTAATATGTATAGTGAGTAAACCAGGTACTGGTTTTCTTATTTGCTGCTGTCTGTGGCAGCCGACGTGACCTGTTCTGCAAGACGCACTGGGGCCCTATCGCGATTTGACATTATCGTTGTGTGCTCGTATTTGTACACAAGACGAACATGAGCTTCACTACCACTTCGGTCGGAGCGGCAAATAATCAAAATACAGAAATTTGCAAGCATTGTACTCAGTGCCTTTTTTTTCCCATTTTCACGATTGCGAGAGGTGGTAAATTCGCTCCGACCACAGAACCGACAATAAAACAATCGTATTTATGCCCTCCTCTAGTAGACAGAAACTAGGGGTGTTAAAAACTGTGCGACATGTACGGACGCCCTTCATTTTCATTGTTTAGTTCATGATTATACTCTATTCTTTGAACAAAGAATTCGGCACACAAATCCCTATTAGGTGAAAAACCCAGATTTCGACCTGAAGACCCCTGCACCCCCGGAGTTTTTTGTTGAAAGTTGAACCGATTTCGAAGATAAGCTAAAAACTGCGAAAGGAAGTGGTCATACGGTCAGTAGTGAGTCACATCCCCCCCACCCACCCCTCCAAACACCCTCGAAAAGACTGACCTTTTTCAGTTAAAACCGAATTTGGGAAAATGAATTCGGCATACTTTTACCGGTTTTATTCTGTTTAAGCCGAAAACGCTGAACCCTAAATATAGCGTGTGGAGTTAAAAAAAATGCATGTCTCAAAGTAGGCACTATAAAGGAATGCAGGGTCTAGGCCAATTCGTCGAAAGGCAACTCGTCGACAGCCAATTTGTCGAATCTGTTCTCTTGGGAGCAAGTTCGGAGCAGGGAGCATACTACTCGATGCGCACGTGAAGGCTCCCTAAACAGTACCGAAGCCCCCACTGGTGCGTATTCTGGCTAGTTCTCGAGCAGTTCTGCTAATTTTGACGCCCAAGTTTGCTGGTGATGTCGTCTAAAATAAATGAATCAATCTCACGACAATGCGCTATTGTTAGTTGTTGAAAGAAAAAGTCAGCAGAACCCATCCTTTGGGAATGATTATCTACGTTAATGCGAATAGCATCAAACGGTGCGGAGTTATGCGCGTTCCGTCAGGTGGCCGGCACACTCTAGATACGCCAGCCCACTCTTGAGGCGATTCTAAATTTGTTGACACTTTCACAGCCCTGCGCACGATCTCCGCAGCCCAGCACGTGCGTTTGTGTCACTTAGGAAGGCGAGCAAAGCACGCGCCATACGCACAAACACTCAAAATGGTACCGACCAGACTTTCTGGCGTCTCAGCTAGTCTCAACCAACGGTACTCTAAACGGTTGTTTATATCTTTACCATGGACGCGCTTTGCACAGCGCTGTCACAGCTTAGCCGGCTGGCGCGCGCAGTTACATGCACGAGGGCTCATGTGAGCCCTCGTGCATGGAACGCGCGCGCACCGGTAGCTGTGACAGCGCTGTAAAGCGCGTCCTATGGTAAAGATATAAACAACCGTTTAGAGTGCGTTGAATGACTGCCTTCATAGCTCTGTGGTTAGCGCGTCTACCTGCTGATCAAAGGGTCAACGGTTCGAATCCCAGCCGGCGCCGGTCTTTTTTATTTATTTATCGACCCGCGGCGTAAGAGGTTAGATAGCCAGATAGATACATAGATAGACGAAAAGTGCGTGAAGTATCCAAAGAATGCTATTCGCATTAAAACAAAGCGTGTGCAGCAACGGTGTGCTCAGATCATGCTGTACAAAAATAGCATTCAGGCTGTGGCATGTTTCTGCTTCACTGGTTTCCACTCGATCGAGGCCCTTCGTCGGCAATAATCTGTGATTTTAACTCAAAACAACTTCTCGCCTGCAAGCTGCAGCCGCGTGTTTCCGGGACATTTTATTTACGGCGAATGAACCCCGCAGAATCGGTGCTCATGGTACATCTTGAATACGCTCGACATTAAAGTCGCCTTATCTTACCGGTTCTATCAATGCATCTGTAATCGGCGCATCTCCCGCTTTTTTGGTGGGGGGATGTTCTACGCTTAGGTGATAATTAGGAAACAACGAGTACTACGGAACCTCACCAGACCGCCGCAAACCAGACAATTCATAACTTGAACTTACGGATTTATTTTTTTCAATAACTTTTTCTCTTTCGCTGGTTCTACAAGAAAGACCAACTTCGAGGCCAACATCGACGCGAAGATATCACCTCTAACTACCCAATCTGTTCAGAGATCAGCGCAGTTAAGTAGTAGTAACTACTGCTAACTTTATTTCTTTTTAGCAATCGCATAGCAGCAGCACTCGGGACACTGACATGAGTGCGATCCCGTCGCCGCCAACGTTAATTTTTTTATTGTTTCTCCACCAGCTGTTAAAGAATGCCATGCGATGTCCAACCCTTTTCCTTTACATTCTGTTTTGTTTTCACAAAACGCTACCTATTACAGCCTTTTTAACGCTCAACACTGATGGTTTGCCTTTTGCACTAAACAACTGGTCAGTAAAAATTGCAGCAACCACAGCTAATAATGAGAAGAATTAACGGAGTTAGCATAATGATACCAAAAGAAGTTATCAAACCAAACGATTTATCAAAGCAAATTATTCGCGCAGAGAGAGGTGAAGAGTGCGCTCGAAGTTGCTACATGCGTGCTGTTTTGTCGTGGTGCTGTTTTGACGTCGTGCTGTTTTGGCCCGTGCTCTTCTGTCACTGTGCCATTTTGATGCTGTGCTGTTTTGTCGCGTGCTATTTTGACGCGTGCTGTTTTGTCGCTGTGCTGTTTTGTCGCTGCTGTAGCTGTTTTGACACGTGCTGTTTTGATCGTGCTGTTTTGTCGCATGCTGTTTTGTCGTGTGCTGTTCTGTCGCGTTCCCTGAAATAATGAGTCTACTGTACACGAAAGCACTGGAATATGTGCTGCCTCACTCAACGTAATATTGATGAAGCGGGCCACACACAAGCAGGTTGAAATGCACTTGGTAGAGTGAGACAAAGTTAGCATGAGCAAGGCATCGGCAATTGAATGTATTTTACTAATATTGATTAGTGCCGAATACAAAATTTTACCAACCATGAGCTTGCGTCGAACATACACAACCTCTACCACGCTATACCCGTTTTCACCTCAAGAAAACAGTAAGTTTTGCGCATTATTCATACGCCGCGCGAAATAGTTCTCGCCACATTTGGTTGTCGGAGGCACAGGCGATGCTTTTGGCGTTTGAAACGTGTACTCCTTGACAAGATAACATGTATCCACTCCAAAATGCTAATAAATATATCTTAAATCTCCACCCAAAGGTGAAAATTAGTAATCATCCGCGAGAAGCCGAACTTTTTTTCCTATGGTTCTTGAGGTGAGAACAGGTATAGTATATTAGCTGCAGCAGGGTGCCTTTCAGTTGTGCAAGGAACTAAAACCGGCAATCACACGGTCAGGACAATTATCTCGCGCTCTGCGCACATTTCTGCCTGAGACTACCGTAAAATCCCATTAGGGCATCCTCGTCCAATAAATTGCCCATCCCGTTTTTCAGGCTAAATATCTGCAGTAATGGTATGTATGACAAGGGAGTTTGCAGTGGGTCCACGCGTTCTTGTCCACAATCTGCGTGCATAATATTGGTTCTCGTGACACACGAGTTCATCCCTTTTTTGTCCGCTATTTGCGCACGCAATATCGGTTCCCGTGAGATATAAATTGTCGCCACGTTTCTTGAACCGTGAAACGCAAATCTGCTGCGTCCGCGATCTGCAGTATCCGTTCCCATGACACGAGAGCTTGTGGCGGTTCCCACGTGTCTTTCGCACCGTGTAAAACTAATCTGCTGTGTTTGCAATCTGCAATATCTTTTATTGTGACACAGGAGTGCGTAGCGAATTCCCGCATGTTTATCGCATCGTGAAACGCAAATTTGCCATGTCCGCGATTGGCGGTATCAGTTTCTGTATCACCGAAAGATAGCCCATCCCATGTTTTTCACCATATACCTCTTCATTTTTGGCAGGCGTCTTTAAAGGATTTTAGGGTAGTTATAAAGACGGCGGAACTGGGTTGTTCATTGTCTCTTCGTAACACCCAATCTCAGGTGGAACTTCGCGCCAAGTAAAATGCTGATGCTCGCTAACCGTCATACAGCACTCGCAACAGCTAGGGTGAACAGCAGTATAATCACCCGAGAGCCAACCGGAACAAACTTTTATAGATGTTTGTCTGCCTCTATAACAGGGTTGGCCAACTGTGGCCCTTTGCTGGTCCAAGTACGGGTAGCAGCCCCTGGTAAGCGTACCTTCCCCTCCCCTCCACTAGGCCAGAAGAGGAAAGAGCTACCAAATAAAAGACAGCTTGCGTTTTGGCAGTCTTCTGCCAACACACATACACTGTGCAAGGTACTTTACTTAAAATGGTCCTTCTTATAGCTCTTTGAATATGTCTGTCTGACCACCCCTGCTCCGTAACATCTCAACATCAAAGCCCCAAAACTACAAATCAGCAAAGTAAAAAAAAAAAAATCGAGAGGAAGGTTAATTTAGTGCAACCACATTAAAAAAGAAGATTGACAAACAAATCAGTTTACATGTTCCCAGCTGACTCAAATTATGCCTTTTTTACAAATTTAAGAACAAATCAAAGCACAATAACAAACAAAAAAAACAGCAACACTTGTTTAGCTTTATATTTGCTGAATTAAAAAAATCTTTCAGCTCACTGTTGGCTCCTCGAAACTTTCGCCCGCTGGACTTTCAGGAGGTGGAAACGAAGATGGATCGGAATCTTCATGAATCCTTCGAAGGCAAGCACGCAAGTCATAGTTTTGCTGGAGGGCCTGGAATAAAACACATTTTTTAAATCGCATTTCACCCCTCGTTATAACTACAATGCTATTCCCATTATTATCCTAAATAGTATTGGTGTGCGAATATTAGAAATTTCAAATACAATAAACTTTCATTATTTCGACCTCGGCAGGACCTTGAAATTTGGTACAATTATCCGAATGATTGAATTAAAAAAAAAAAAACAGAAAAACAGTTAAAATTAAACTTCCTTTTATTGTCCAAAGTACTCACGGATGGTCTGCTGCCGTTTGCGTTAAAAACGCGTGTCCAAAAGCATGCTCCGGAGAGCAGCGTAACTAAACGTCATGTCCCCAAAAATCTCGCACTACAAAAAACGAAAAAATAATTCGAAAACAGCAAGTTTTACGAGCTGACTTTGGCACCAAACAACCAAACCGTCAACAACAACAAAAAAAAGAAGAGAATTTGTGTTTTCCGACGCGCAAGATGGACCGCACACAATGCTACAGAAAAGCACTTTGAGAGCGCATGCTGAGAAAGCTTTACGAGCTGACTTTGGCGCCAAGCGGCCAGACCGTCGGCAACAAAAAGAAAAAAAGAAAAGAGAACTTGAGTTTTTCTTGCGTGCAAGATGGACCGCACACGATGCTACAGAAAAGCGCTTTGAGAGCGTGCGCTGTCTTCGTGCCCGACCACAAGCTATGATCTCTGCACTGTTCCACTCCAGATTGGCTGCGCTGGCTCATGTCATTCGCTACGGTCGGCCTCGACGGCGTAGAGGAGCAGGCGCATATTTCTGCACGTTCGGCTTTGCAGCAAAGGGTCCGTGTTTCGACTTGCATTGGTGGTTTTTCTGCCGTGGTGCCGTGCAATGTGAGCACGCGCGCATTGGCTCAGGACGAATTATCCGATGCAGAGTCTTTTCGAGTTCGAACTATCAAACTTTTCCTTCCATAGAAATGTATGGGCGCTCTCCGGGACTTTTAAACACGATCGAATTAAACAAAAAGTCGAATTAACCGAGGTCAAACTAACAAAAGTTTACCGTACAGATAAAATATAGCCTGGATACCTGATTTGAAAACTGCCTATTTGGCACATTTAGAATATTTAGTTTGGTCGAATATTTGGTCAAATGCCAAAAATTTCTGCCAGGCAGGCTTGATGAGAGTATAGGAATCTTCAGAAAACCACAATTAAATAACCACATCACACAGCCACGAGGCCCATTTGCTTGGCTCTTATGCATGCCACCATCATTTCTGCAATGGCATTCATAGTGTTTGGCTTCCTTTTTCTATACTCTCTTCACCCTTAAGCCGAGACTGCAGCCAAAGCGACAAGCACGAGCTAGCCTGTGCTCCTGGCTTTGAGACGTGCATTCCTAGCACGAGTGCTCGTTCTGCGGAAGAACGCTTCCAAGCAGCCACTTCGAGCTCTCATGCTTGTGGCATTGACAGCAGTCTCAGTTTAAGGGTGAACAGAGGTATGTAAGCCTGAATGTAAGTGTGTGCATGCATTGTAACTGGGGTTTCGTGTTTTTGGCAAAGACCGATAAGCTCAGAAAGTCAACCCCCGAACCAGTTTTATGCAATTAAAAAAAAAACCTAAAAAAAAAAATCCGAAATGAAGCTTAAAGTTAACCCCCAACCCGTTTTAACCAATTAAAAAGAAGAAAAAAAAGAAAATACGAAATGAAGCTGTCTTGTAAGAAAAGCAAAATCTTCACGGAAATAAATCTTTTTCTACCGCTTTATTTTGCGTTGATCAGAAACACAGCCCCCACCGAGTTGTCCACGAGGCAGCTTCTTGGAACCGTGCCCATGCCCCGTTTTTTTTCTCTAAGTACCCAAACGTCTTCCCAGTATTCGAGTCATGCACATATCCCCTGGAGGTGGGGGATCCCACGTCCATGTCCCATTTTCTTCAACTTAAGCCCCGATAAATGCACACTTTTTGCCGAACGCCAAAAATTAACACCAAAAATTAATGAAAAAAAAAATATAGAAGATAAACAAACTTTGAAAACACGGAACCCTAATTATAACCTTGTAAAAATGCACAATCTTTACTTCAATCAAAAAGAAAAAAAAGAAATCAATATTGGGAATAGTTGAATTTTTTGTTGCACCAAAGCTGAACGAAGAGCACCACCCTTATAAGACAGCCCCTAATGGCAATATGCATATATGCTGCTAAAGGCACACAGAAATTATTTTGTTCTTTCATTTTAAGTAGATTCATACTAACTGGCCCAGCTCTACCTATTGTACCCTTTCACATGAGATTATATTCCCTAGCTCACTGCAAAAGCACACCCGTTAGCATTTTTCTTTTAATTAAAAATTAGAGTTTTTAGATTAAAATCCAGTTGCTTGTTGCAACTGGGTTTTGCTTGTTGCAACTGGGTTCTAACTAACTGCTGGTTCCTTTACAACAACTTCACATGGCTGAAGAGGACAGATTAGGAAAGGGAAGAGAACAGATTAGGAAAACCTGCACTTGAGTCACAAGTACTCAATTGTCACGTACGGGATAACGGGAAGGAGTCAAGTCACAAAGAAGGTGCAAGAATGACGCAAGTCAGTGCAGTGCAACATTACTATGATAATAGCAACATGTCCTTCGTAAGTGGGCTGCTCATGTTAGTCTTCAGGTAACTAGGATGCTGAAAACATGTACAGCAAGGGTACGTTCGGGCATGACTGCATGCTCACACTCGGGCGAAACAGTGAAAGAAGAGCAGGGGAGATAAAAGGCTATACTGGAGTTTTACATCGCAAAGCAACTAGAGCTATGGGCGACAAGTCAAAACCCAGCACCTGACACTCCAAATACTATCACAGAACCTTAGTCCTACAAGTGGAGGGCACGCCCACATTGAAGCACGCTTTGAAGGCACGCTTTGAAGGTGGCAAAAGGTACACATTCAACGTACGTGAAAAACTATACACAAAAGCTCACCTGAGACAGTGCATTTTTTAGATTTGCAACCAGGGCAGCATTTCCGCCACCGCCAGGAAGGTTCTCCGACTCAATGTGCTGCTTAAGGCGCTCGCGCTCAGTTTGTAGACCCCGTAGCATGGTCCGAAGTCCCGTATGCACTAGAAGCAGACCAGCATAACAAGGAACGCTCAAGTCAGCGGGTGATAGAGAACATTTTAAAAAACAGGTTGCACCGAGGCAAGCCTGCAGACCTCACCTTCTTTCGCAAGTGAGAGGAACTGTTCCATGTGCCGGAAGACACCCGTCGAATCGTACGAACAGTACGAGACCAAAGAGGTTGTGTCCGACGCCTGCCCTGTTAGCGTGCTGTCCATCGCCAGCGACGGGTGAGAGCAGCTCAGGTAGCCCATGTCACGAATTGATAGCGATGCAGAGCCGTCCTGCTGGGAACAGACCAAAGACCCACTACCATGAATTGTCAGCCTTCAACAGGAACAGATACTGTATGTGTGAGGTATATACATAAATAAGGCGTAGACAGTCTGCAGCAGACTATAGTCGGATACAGATTAAAAATGCGCCAGAAGCTCCACCTGCAGCATGAGCTTTCCGCCTTCGATGACACGAGGCCTCATGAGAACGCCGTCAAAGCGTGATGAAAGACGACAAGCACGTGCTATGGGCAGAGCATGTGGCACATTCTTAAAGGGGGGTGCAACGATTTCTGGACTTCGGTCAAAGATTTGTGGAAGTTGCCCCCTGACACTTCTGAAGTAAAGAACAGAAACCAGATTTCGCCTGCGTGTCCTAGTTGTTGCGTAAAAAAAAGATAAATATTGGCATTTCGGGCACCCCTCAACTCACTCCCAGCCTTCAGGGTCACACCTGGTCGCACTCCCAGTGACGTCATTCGGAGTGCCGTGTAGGTTCCCGTGTGCTATCTCGGAGGACGCTTCCTCTCCCTCTCTCTGCTTGACATTAGCGGGCGTTATGCTGCAGCTTAGAGCTGAGCGAGGTCACGTAATCTTTTCGCCGTAGTTCCTTCGGCTGCCACTTGGGGTTGCAGGTGGGGAAAAAGCTCGACTTTTGCTTTGCGATTATGCAGCGGAATCGCGTCATTTTTAATAAAGGAGGTGTTTTCTCTATCCTCCGGGACGCGATAAATAACGCAAAAATGACAAAATGCAAATTCTTTTAACCATAAAATTGTTGCACCGCCCCTTTAACTTTCACCTGACTATAAATACTTTGCTTGTCCTCTGTTCGATTCAAACAGAGGCCAGATGTTGTTGGCAATAGAATCCAACTACAAGTATGTATTAATCAAAGAAGTATGCAAAAATTCAGGTTATTCTAAGTTACAACACAAGTCTTAGGCTGGCCTTCTCAATGCCCTAGATGAAGCCTGTCTGTCCATGCGCACGCTATATTCCGTTTCACGATAACTTTGCGAACTGTGGAGGCTGTGGCCCCTGCGATACAATAACGGCGCTGGAGCAAGGCATGTGATAACACTCCATGGCCACCGGGGCCTCGTTACCGCCACAGCAACAGAGCCCTCTGCACAAAAGGTAGTTCTAGGTCCCTTTTCCTTTTTTTAATGGCAATTGAACTCGTGCGATTCCATCTAAAACGAGAAGATATGAAGAATAAAAAGAATATTAATCACAAAACAAAAATTTATGAGTTTCAATTATATTTAAACCAAAAAAGTGTGACGCCACATCCATATCCGCTCGATTTTTTCGCCTTGTAACGTCGTAGCCGTTGGCAATCGCAGCCATGTAATTGGCCGTTTTTGCTCAAAACATCGCACTGCGCCCTGGCATTAGCACTTGTCACAGGTTCGCAGCTGAAGTGAGCGTATGGTTGTCTCATGAACTGTTCCCAAAGTGCTCGCTATTCTAGCGGACGGATATGCTGCTGCCGTGGACGTTCATCCAAAGTTGGTTGTTTTCGGAGTAGACGACTCTCGGCTAGCAGACGACAGCCAGTTCCTCCGGACCTCGTGCTTCGCAATTAGCGTGGCGACACAAATGCTCCCGTGATGTCGGGTCACGTGCCTCGCTCCGACGCTCTTATTGGGTCGCAGGGCTCTAGCCTCCACAGTTCACCAAGTTACCGTGAAACGGAGCATAGTTTTGCAAATTAAAGGGATACTGAATCGAAACTTAAAATATACCTCTCACATTCAGAATGAAGTTAGACATGATCAACTCAATCTGCAAATGACAATCGCACGTTGTATTTTGAACGGATGACCACATTTTTTGTTCCAAACACAGATTCCAGTGAGTGCTCCAAGATCGGCCATCGAAGAGCTTGATGCATCACAGGAGCTGGACCAACTGACGTCACAGATGTGACGTCACTTGGTCCAGCACATGCAAAGCTGCTTGGGGGCTAGCGTGGTTATGAGCTCTCTCACTTGGCGTCGTCAAGGCATTACAACCTGGTAGTTTTTGGTTGCCCCTCCCCGCTCCCCACAAGAGTAGAGTAGGTCGGCAGAGAAGGGAACTACGGTTCGACAGGACTCACGCGCCATGCAGCTTGCCGCCGTACTTCCGCGGAACAGCGCTGCTCTCAAGCGCATAGTGACGTAACGACATTCGGTTTATTCCTTTTAAATAATGTTTTGGCGTCTTTTCGAGCAAAAAATTGGTGCTCCAGGGTGTGGCCAGAACGTGGTTGACATTTAGACAATAAAATAGGTGCTACAATTTCGTTGCGGTATCCCTTTAACATGAATACTGAGAACATAACTTACAAGAGTATCTCTGGCATGTGAATACATACATGCATTGTGAGGAGGCCTTTCCCTCTCAGCTTGTCTAACACAATTTTCTTATTGTTGTATAACGGAGCTCAGGTCAACAGGCTCGCTGCATTATTTAGTGCATTGAACTCAATTCCATATTTGAATTGAATCATTCTGGCCAATTAGTAGTTTTTACGGTGCAAAGTAAGAGTGCAGATGATGTGGCCTTCTTTTGCACCAGAGCTGTGAATGATGCAGCAATATTCAATTTAAACTTTTACAACTCGTATTAGCCAGCACCCCTAATTGAGTGTAATTTACTGCTCCTTTCAAGTCCTAAAAGTGAAACCAAAAGTGCCCCCACCGATTTACTGTCCCCACGGTTCACATCAGCCAGGTTGTCCATGCTGGCCGAAATGTCGTGGGCTGCCGCGGCCTCCTGCGACACTGTGATTTCTACTTGGAGCGGGGCCTTGCCACCGCTGCCCGCCTTGCCCTGGGAGCTGGACCCAGCCTCGGCTTCCTTTTGCCCCTCCGGATACGCTTCAGGTGGAACCTCTTGCGGTCTTTCTTCTGAACTCCTCCGACTGTCCCGTGCTCCATCTCGGGAATCTGGACACACCCGCTTCACATTACCAAATGAGCTACTAACTTTGCACAAATTAGGCATGTGTAAAGATAGCAGCTTCACAAGCACACGTCCCAATTAACCTCCAAACATTCGTTAAGTCACACCAGAGTGGTGCAAAAACACACCCGGCAGCTATTGAGAGCTTCAGACTGTCAACAGCCAGCTACCGAGAAATACGACCTATAGTCGTGACAGGGTAAGAGTTAAGGGGACGCCCTTCCCTTCTTGAGATGTACCGGTTAATTTGGGATAATGCAAGGTTATATTTACTCAACTGCTTAGGTTACAATCGGTTCATGTTACCAGAAGCATCTTGTCTGGTCTCGCTGACTGCTACAGACCATGCCAAGTCTGTTGCGTCCAGGCATTGTGCTTCTCCGTGGCTCGCCACTCGGCTTTCCCTCCCGGTGTCTCAACATAATATGCGGCAATGTCCGCCATACACGGCAGACAAGCACGTAATACAGGGCAATATCTTGCCCTTAAAAAAAACTCACGTTTTCAAGGGCCTAGTAGCAAAGGTGGCTGGCGCATTCATGCTGATTTTCTAAGAGGAGGGTTGCCACTTGTGTCTTCATCATGTGTGCCATTAAGTTGTTAAGCGGGTGAGTTTGGAGTGCCTGCTTCCGGTGTTGCAGGATTCTTGAATCGTGGTTGTGAATCGTGTCATTGGAAATCTGAGACGGTGAACTGTTTCGCCGACTGATGCTACAAGAAGGGGCGAACTTTATGTTTTTGCGCACCCGAGGCTATCGTTATAATTAATAGATAGTCCCCTTCCACCCTTGGGTACACGTCCCGGCTGTTCAATGTGTCGTTTCTAGATATTTCCGTTGTTCGTGCGAATCTTGTATGCTCAGTTCCCTAGAACTCGCACGACGACGCCTTTAGACCACTTCTTGCCATTCCTGTAGTCTCTTGTCCAGACCCGGTCGTCCTGATGTAGGTGTCGTTCTTTAGAGTTGCGCGAGGTGTGCTGCCTCACCTGTTCTGATTGCACTAGATCGGTTATTGATGGTCCCAGAAAGTCGAACCTTGTGCGAAATTCTTCTCCCGTCGTCATTTTGGTAGGTGTTGAGCCAGTTGTCATGTGCGGGGTCATCTGGTATGTTACCAAGGAAGTTATGTCATGCCTCTTCCACTGACAGTCACGACTTCATGCTTGCATAGACAGACTTCTTAAATATTCCCCCAAAAGTTATCTGCTACACCGTTCGTTGTGGGGCGATTCGGAGGTAAAAATGCACTCCTCTTTTGTCATAAAATCCCGGAATCATCATATCTGAATTACGGGCCATTGTCTGTCACAATCTTTTCTGGCAGTCTACATCTTGCAGAGAGAGTTGAAAACACTCTTATGGAGGCTGCCGAAGCCACTGAGCTCAAGGGCACTGCCTCTTTCGAGTGTGCATCGATGATCAGCAAGAAATTTCTTCCTGAAAGGATCCTGCAAAGTCTTCATGCGGGCATTGCCAGTTCTTTTGGGGTATTTCTAAGGGTGTATGGGAACCGTGGCTGCCTTGTTGTTCACTTCCTTGCATGGTCGGCAACTCCGGAGCATTGTTTCGATGTCATGATCCAAAAACAGCCACCAGACACAGTGTCGTGCCAGTCCCTTCATCTTTGTCATCCCCGCATTACCTTAAAGCAAGACGTTCAAAACATGCTTTTGGTACCTAAAGGGTGTGACGACACGTGTTCCCCACATTAAGCAGTCAAGCTCAACGGTGAGTTCCATTCTGCGAAGGAAAGTAAGGCTTGAGGTTCTCGGAATTTACTTCTTTCAGCCATTCTTCTATGGCAAGTCTTAATACCTTAGACAACACAGTGTCCTTTCGTGTCTCTCTGCTGACCTTCTTATGTGTCAGTGGGAGTACTTAAAATTTTTCTAGATGAAGAATTTAGATTTTTTCTACTTGTGTGGTTTCCGATTCTGTAGCGCTCTTGTCAATTGTTGGGAGTCTTCACAGCATGTCTGCAACAACGTTCTTGTAGTCGACACATACTTTATGTCAAACTCGGACCCTAACAGGATGATCGCCCATTGCTGCATTCTTGCTGCAACCGTGCCTGGGAACGAGCACTGGAGTGGAGGTCACCTCCTCTCCACATTTGCTCTGCAGAAGTGGAAAGAAGCTAGGAGGAACTTCCCCTAAACTTTTAACCTGTCACCGACTAAAAGCTTCCTCGTGGTGGCACCAGGTAAGAGAAAACATGCTGTCTTCCCCCCAGAGTACTGCAATTCCACTGCAAAAGCACAAAGCAGAAAACAAATTACCTCCTAATGTGCAGTGATGTATGGCAATGATGGGGACCACGGCATGACATACTCAAAGGGTACCAGTAGTGAGTTAGCAAGTGTGCATTTATCTGCTCAATTTGAATGTGAATGCTATGAATCTTGCAGTTTCAACAAGAATAAATTTGTCAAAAGCCTTATATAATCGCCAAGAGTTTATCAGACGGAGCTTCAGTGGTGCTATCTTTCCAAAGTCAACAAAATAATGCCCAGTCCACAGCTTCCGTAATAAAGGACATGTGCATGTACTTCCGTTTCCTTGTTCATCAGTAATGCCCGCCACACAGCTCCCATCGCTGCTGTATGCAAAAAGCACACAGTATAAACTAGCCAAAAGAAGGAAGACTGTGCTTCCAGACTTAATCCTGTACCCCAAGATGCAAGTTAAGACTATCTCTGTTACCATTTAGCAACAGTGTATTGGAATTGAGAACAGAAAATCTAAAATAGCAACTGACAAAGCTGAGCAAGCATTCATTAAATAAACAAAAGGACAACCCAAAACATTTGCACTGGGCCAGTACCTCCAAGTAATTTGAAGAGATGCCACTTGGACTATTTTCGATTAGCTGAAGCAGATTTGCCAGCTGGAATATCTTCTCTTGCAGCATGGATGCATCTGTCGAGCAAATGGGTGCATGAGGTTATTCCATACCCAAAGATCCCAAATCCAATGAACCACCTTTGTTTCCATGGTCAATGGCCGTAGAATCTAAAATCCAAGCAGCTACACGGTTCTGTTGCTGGATGAGAGGACTTCGTATTAGCCGAGAATTCTCCCCCATTATAGCCGATGGTAAGCCACTGGGTTCCATACCTGCACAAATAATGCAAATAACAGAGGTTTTAATGCTAATTATAACTTGACAACAATCATCAGGAACCTACAACACTTTGTTTTGAAATTGTTTTTCTACAACAGAAGCAAATAAAAAATACCTTGCTCTAAGGATATGACACAGCAAGAATTCAAAATTACTTCTTGCCCTTTTGTATTACTGATCATATTTGGAAGAATCACATCACTGAAGCCCTAATGTTCGCATAAGGCCTCAACAGCTTGTTTTATCAGTGAACATGCTACAAAACAATAATGATGCACATGTGCAAACAGCAATAAACAAAAGTGCCTACACTGGCACTCTCATTGTGGACCACAGCATATTTTCATAAACAATGTCTATGAGAAGCGATGTGAGCTGTTTCATAAAAAGAAAGGGTTCCATCAAAATCCTGTGTGCTAGACCTTTTCAATAATTGCCTTCTGGGCGCTGCCATCTTTGTCTCCTGGGCTGTGGAACATGTCTTGAGCATGCACAGTAGTCTCTTCCACGGAATATGAGACCAGCCCACAGTCCAGTGACTCAGCATTTTTTGCCTGGATGGTAAGCGCTGGAAGGTCTATAGCACCGTGCCTAATTAGTTAGCATAGATTAGCTAACTACAGTCCGTTGCAACTCAAGAATGTAGAGAGGGTAGGGATGGTCGGGGAGGAGGAAGCAGACAGAACGCTGGAGAGGAGGGGAACCTCCTCCTCTCTCCAGCATTCTGTCTGCTTCCTCCTCCCCACTTGTTCCTTCCCTCGCCCTACCTTCTTGAGTTGCAACGGACTATAGATTAGATTGAATGACCAATTTCATCTAGAAGTAAACAACTTGTCTGCACGGAGAGTGAATATCATCAATGCGCATAACAATCTGATGGGAGAAAAAGTACAGGCTGCACCTGCTTCATCTGTTCTATCCCCGGCACCAAGCACAATGAGTTTCAAAGTCATGGGAGGGTTTGTTTGTATACACACCACCGAATTCAGCATGTACAGGCTGGCAGGATGGCAAACAAAAAAAGATGCTCCCATTTCATGCCCTGTCATCTGCTACAAATGTACACAACATCAAAAGACAACATGGCCTACATGCCCCACTACATATCCCCCAGTTTGGACATATGTTTGCTCAGGTTCATCTTTGCTGCGCATGATAAGTACTATCACTCGCACAAGAGAAGCAGTTCAAACATGTTTCGCTGGTTTACATTACATTCAGGTCACAAGAGACCTGGAATAGAATATCACATAAGCACTTGAAACTCTGGCTACAAGTTCCTACTTTAAAACACTTACGTTGAAAATATCTGAAAAAAAAGTCTCATGTCATATGCAAGAATGAATGCACCTCGATAATTAAAGAGATAAACAAAAACTTTAGTAGTTTACAACTATTTACAGGTGTCAAAAACCAAATGAAAAAGCATAAAAACACAAGATGAAGGCATAAGGTAACGCCTGTTTGCAGTGCACTTTATTGGCAAAAATGTACACTTCAAACTTGGTTAGACTGTTCAACTTATCAGCCTGGTTGGCTGAAACACCCCTAAAAAACCTGGCAAATTATTTTCTGATCTATTTGAAACCTGCAAAAAAAAAAAAGCAGCTTAACCAAGTGCCGAACTTAAAAGAAGGCTTTGGCAAGTTATGCTACATTAGGCTTGAAAACAATCAAGTCACATGGAATTAGATTTAGAAGGTAAGGAATCTTGCGCGCCTCAGTACAATACAGCAACAAGACCAAGTCTGATGTGTTCTAGCTAAGATGCAATATTAGCATGATTGTGAATTAATTTTTCAAGTTATTTCCACTCAGAAATTGTTCAAAACAGTCCATGACCACTATATTGTAAAACACTCTTATTTATTGTTGTTTACTTTGAAATAGGACAACTCTGCAGGACCTTTCTTATTTCAAAATTCACTTCTGCTTAGAAACTTTGAATGGGTATAATTTAGGACCACTCCTTGTTTCTTCACAATATACCCTTAACGTGAAATTCAATGGTTCTGGAATTCACACCTCCAATGCATCCCGAGTAGCAGACATTGCTCCATCGACAGCACCCAGGCTACAGGCTGAAAATCCGAGCACTGTAGTTGATATGTTAATACTCAACAGCCCCTCAGAATGACGGCGCTGACTTTTATTGGTACCACACAATCGTGACACATGCCTAGACTCCTTAGAAAAAACTACCATCAGAATTTGAAAACAGGGAAGTATGTGGGCTGCTCTCAGTAGGCTTTAAGGCTTCTTCTTTAGACAGCACCGTCAGAGACTGCTGGTAAGACATCTTCAGAAAGCTGATTAACAGATGCCCTTTTGAACAAGTTAGGACTTTTGCTAGGAACCTCCAGACACACTGCACAAGAGGCAGATTCAACAGCAAATGAAGATTTGACAGCATTCACTGAGATCAGTACTTGGTTCAATAGTGCTCCGAAGCCAACCTAGGGAAAAGTTTGCTGGCTTTTCACAAGGTTCCTCATGAAGTTGGTTCAATGAAGGGCCACCTCGACTAAATCCTGATCGTGCTGGCTGTTTGTAAAAACCACTTCTCAACTTTTCGAAGTCTGAAAGAGACGCACCATGAACCTGTTTACTATAGCTTTCTGGAAGTGTATTCACAGGCAGAAAGCACTGACTGCTCCTTCCAACTGTATCAAGATTATCAAAGCAAAACCACTCCATATCTACAAGGTTTTGTGCTTCTAAAGTTAAGAGAAGAACTTCCAAGCAACACCAGCCCAGAGGTACCTTCTTTTGGAGTTGTGGTTCGCACAGCATCGTTTGTGGCAGGAGATGTATTCAGGATTTTGGGTGCTGCATAAGATGATGCACTTGCATGCTCATCGTTGGAGAGAGAACTGTACCCAAGAGGTGGTTGATGAGCCCAAAACGAAGTCGAAAGACTTTGAATTTCAATAGCATGTTATCTTGGGACTCATCATCAGCTGCTTCAGTTTCTTCAGCATAAAAGGAAAGTTCAACATTACGCTCAATATTTTCCCAGCATAAATTACTCAATTGCCTTTGCCCTTTTAGAATGCAGTGTGAGGGAGAGTCACCAATGACTTTAATTTTAGCACTAACCTGTGAACAAGGTAACACATCTCCCCTTTTCGAATTACAAGTGACATCAGAAGCAGGCTTCTGTTGTTTAGACGAGCTGATGCTGGAATTTGGTACACAGCCAATGCTGTCCTTTTTGTGAATTTCCTCTCTGAAGCCTTCATCAATGCATGCATGACCATTAGAACATTTAAGCAAATTCAAGGCTCCTTCCTCTGCCTTCTCTATGAAAAGGCTTTCCACATTTGAGGATCCATTTGTTCCATCCACGCACTTGTTCTCAGGAGTAAATGACACAGACCTATCACCTGGGCCAAAAGAACAGAAAAATTCCCCGCACTCTCCAACCATCTCTCCTCTGATGCGCGACAAGGAACCAAGCTTTTTGACCGTCTGATCCATGGAGTGCTTTATAGAGAAAGTATCCAATGTGCTTCCATAACTTTCTAAGCTTGTCTCATCTGTGGGCTCATTCCCCAACCTGTCTGTCACCAGTTCATTCCTCCGCACCTCACTGCAGTGCTCGAGGTCTACACCTGTCAGATGGCAGGCATCCATCAACCCCAGTTTCTCCAAGTGAAATTCCCAAGCATTGCTTCTTCGAACACCGACCAGTAAAGCATCCAGGTCTCTCCTAAAAGCACCCGTCCAACTTGCCGCGACACAAGACAGGGCACTGGGCGTGAACTCGCGGTAGCAGTGGTGTTGGCGGCAGGGGGCCTCTCTTTGGAGAAGCAGCTACACTTGGGCAAGGAGGCATCGAAGCAAGCAGCTGAGGAAGAGCCATAGCCATTACCTCCCGGGGTTGGCACTGTACTGGTGTCTTCCACGGCAGGAGAGGTCATCTTGGGGCCTCGCGGCTACCGAAGGCAATCTCGTGCTGCCGATAGAGGCGATGATGGCGCAGCTGGGGCACCCACTGCTGGAACTGAGCTTGGTTTTTAACCTGGCCACCAAAGAGAAGAGACAAGGTTGCTTCTAGTGCATAAAGACCGCCACTATTCGACAGGATGAGGAAACACGTGGAAGCAGGTGCTGATGTAACATGTTTAGAACTTAGCAGGACGATGAAAGGACTGAGGCCTAAGCTCCGCCCTTTCAACTAGTTTGTTACCTCATTCTCACCCTTTCCCTTCAACTTCTTACCATTGTGTGGAAAGAATCGCTTAATCATTGCACTCTTGGTGTCATCTAGTAAGCGTATGTGACCTAGTATATAAACTGAAAAGATGTTAAATTATGTTGCAGTACTTGTCTGTGAATGATGGCTATTATTTCGGGCAGAAATGCTACTTAAAAAACCATTTCGCATGTCAAAATAGAAACATTCTTTTTTTTTTTTTTACTATCTCTATTATGTGTATGACAAAGAGGCTTGTCTTAGCAAAAACATAACCACAGTGTCCTCTGCCAGTCATGCCTCGTATACTGAACAGGGATTTCAAGGAGTAGACTCCCTCCCTCCCTTCAAAAAAAGCATGACCAATTATTTTATTTTTATTTTCCTGCCCTTGAACACTGATTTGCTCCTGGAGAAAAGCCCCATAAATACTATGTTCTTGTTAGGAAATAAAAAATATGCACTGGAAAGCGCAGAATTTAAGGAAATATATAAATGAAGAAACACATTTAGCTATTCTTTGAAAACATATACACCGAAAGAATGAAACCCTGGTCACTGGCCACTACTTACCGGATATTCAATTTTTTAGTTTTGTAGTGACGGTTTTAAGTAGTAACATCACTGACACTATTAAAATAGGCTTATGGATGAAGAGCCATTCCTTTCAGTTGTGTAAATTGGCACAAACACACACACCAGAAACCACTTGTATCCAAAACTTCCAAAAATTTCAATAAAATCATGATTCCCCCCCCCCCAAAAAAAAAGTAATATAGAAGGTAAGCATTACCTTTAGATGATAGATGAACTCTTCAGCATCAATATCGACTCGCCTGCCTTTGCCTTTCGTGGAAATGACGGACAATCCGAGATCGACGGAGCCATGATTTTTCCTTTTGCCATCTGAAAGAAAATTAAGTAAAAGAAAATCACTACTAAATCTTCTCGAGTTTGATAAGAATTGTAGTGAGAATATAAAATTTGGAAAAACTTACATCAGTTGAAGACTTTGCATATGTTAAGATCCCTTTTTCAAGACAAAAAAACCGCTGGAAAGGAAAAAAAAAAAAGAACCTTGTGTTACCACGCAAAGTCCACAACAACTAACCGGGTCTCAGCCCAAGCAAACCAATACTGAAATAAATAAACTAAATCCCCACAAAATGAAAGTAGTGGTGGAAGCAAACAAGTCTACATCAGCAGAATTCAGCAATGTATGCGTAAACATATATTTTTCAATATAAAACTAAACCAATTGTCAGCTTAAAAAAAAAAAATTTTGAGCATACATTGTCTGGAGTTTTTATGAGCTTTGGTTCTAAGTGATCTAGGTACACTACAAGTATTTAAATTCACACATAAGGGGGAAACTAGAAATGCCCTGCAAGGAGCCAAACAAACTTTTTAACAATTCTCAAGGTGAGAACAGGTACAGAAGGCAAACAGGCATTGTCCAAAACAACTCCACAGTGGCTCATACACAAGCCCATTGCTCAAGTGTTGGGAAGTACACATTGTACTTTAAAGTACTACTTCAAGTAGGTTTCGAAAACTTGTACTTTACTGGAAGTACACGCTCCAAGTATGTACATGTACTTTACTTAAAAGTATTTTTTCTGGTACTTTCTGAGGAAAGTACACCTCCCGACTTTAAGGGGGACACTGGCTAGAAATTGAACTTCTGAACTACTCAAGTGATCGGAATGAAATTTGCAGGAGAGATTTAACGTCAGATGTAGGTGTCCTGTGCAAACTTTCAACTCTCTAGGACAACTTTACATACGTGTATAAGAAGATGTGTCACTCTTCATTAAATGGGAGATGTGGATATAAAGTGGGAGATGTGGGACTTTGGGCTATCTAGTTTTTATAACTCAAATGTAAATATTTCAGGAAGAGTGATTACCTTAAAAATATGAGATGCATATCTGTCCTATGTCAATTTTTGAAAACATAGTTTTTTCTTAATGAGGAGTTCAACTTAAAACAAAATAAAGTAAGATACCCTGATTCCCCAATAAATTTCAGCTCAGAAACATCTTGATTGTGGTGTTAGAATACTTTTACCTTCGAACTAAAGATTCCTTCGTATGAAATTCGCAGCAAAAAGTGGAACTGAGGAAAATGCATTCAAACACTGAACTCCTTTACTTTGTTACTGCCTCACAATCTGTTGGAAATATTTTATATCAATGTAACTATTTGGTATATGGTTATCAAATTTAGTGTTAGGGTGTATAATTAGTTTCTAAAACCGAAAACCTCAAA
Source organism: Ixodes ricinus (assembly GCA_037355805.1). Lineage (NCBI taxonomy): Eukaryota > Metazoa > Arthropoda > Arachnida > Ixodida > Ixodidae > Ixodes > Ixodes ricinus. The sequence goes on along the minus strand of JAZHYW010001945.1, from coordinate 102,222 downwards.
ATTAAAAAATGAATTCCTTCAAAAATTTTAAATTTAGGCCCATGTCCCCCTTAAAGGGTAACTGCAAAGAAAAAAAGTGTATTTTAAACAGCCTAATTAGGACAAGCATGTCACAAAACAATTTTTCCGCCAAAAACAAAATTTTTTACAGAAATATTTATTGCGCAGGACTGATTTTAGTTTTGCGGCTATTTCACCCGTTTTGAATCGCGCGCCACAAAGTTGCTATTATACGTCACAGAGTAGCTGCTATACGTCACGGGGTGACGTATACCAGCCACTCTGCGGGCGTCGAAAGAGCGGGAGTTTCAAATGCGGGGAGGTTGGGACTCCGACTAAATTACGTCCTGTGGTGTAAATATTGCTAGAAAAAATTTGTTTTTTCGCGGAAGATTTTTTTGTGACATACTTGTCCCAATTAGGCTGTTTAAAAAAACACTTTTTTTTCTTTGCAGTTACCCTTTAAGGTACACTTCCTAAATTTGGTGTTGTTAAATTTGTATCACAAAATCATGCTTTGTCAACTCGGAAGAAATCCTGGGAGGGATACTCTACTCTCACCAGAAACGCGAGCAGATGACGCATTGCTTCGTTTGTACCGGGGGTGGCTCGGTGAAATTAAGCTATTTCAATGAGAGTCTTTGGCTTTCTCAGTGCTATACACAAATTCTGAAGTCGAATATAAGAGTTCACCAACCTCTAACAAAAAAAAAAAAAAAAAAAGCTTATTGTCACGTAAGAATGCGCTATAGTCCTTCGAGCTGTCATCTGGTCATTCCTCTGAGTGAAGTAATGGCGGTTATAAGATCAATACAAATAAGTGCCTTATAAGTTGTGTTAAATAAGTTGTTAAACAACTCTCTAGCCACTTGACTTTATCCAATATTTGCTGCTATTTACGAAAATAACTGATGCACCCCCGATTACCCCTGAGGCAATGCATAACAGTTTTGGTAATATACACTGTACAGGGGAATGATAGGGCATGATAAAAGATTGTTTTAGAAAATACTTGTACTTTACTTTGAAAGTGCATTGCACTTACAGTACTTTACTTCAAGTACATTGTGCCCGGTGTACTTACTACTTTACTTGACGTACATAACCATTTACTTTGCACTTTACGTCAAGTACTTTTTAGATGTTTTTACCCAACACTGTGAAGGCTATGAATGACACGGCGCTATTTGATTCAAACTGCACACCCCTAAAAACAACATTTTCTAGCATATTAGTGACTGTTTCCACCCCCAATTTCCAGTGGCAAAAAATGAGCACAACAGGTGCAATCCTACTCTGCCCAGCACTGCGAAAGCTGCAAGCATGAGCTGGCAGTTGTAGACAAATTTCTTAGTGCACGTGGAGCAGCTAGGAATGGTACCAGCTTGTTCTTACCGCTTTCAGAAACACGCGAGCCAACTGCCCATTTGACGAGCAAGGCTTTTACATGACAGTGAGATGGTTAATGAAATACCATATTTACTTGTGTAATTGACACCTTCCTTATGAATAAGGCCTACACGCCTACTTTTCCGAAGAGCACACATACAGACGATCAATGCATTCTTCATAAGAAATGTAGTAAATAACGAAGTCAAGAAAACAATCCTCTGCTGAAAATGCGAGCTGCGCAGACGCCATTATTGTGCAAAGACATTACCTCTTTTCCGTAAGTAGCTGGGCTGCTCCTGCCGATCGCAACAATTGGCTACCTGTCTGCTCCGTAAAGAGTAGATGTGCAGGCTTTGTTCGTAAACAGTGAGGCGATTACTTGAGTCAATATGATATTTTTTTCACACATGCTTCACATCAGTTGAAGGCCTATGCCCTCACTTCCCCATGGAGCACGTGGGAGCCAACGATCCAGATTTACGGAGACCAACAAAAGCAGCAGGCATTTGTTCAAGGGTTAACAGCTTGAACAGTCCGCTTCTAGTGACATGCCGAGAATTTCACCTTGTGCCAGCCTTTGAGGGGCCACTTGCGGCGCTTGAGCAGGTACCCTTCGAATTTGCGTGGCTTGTCCTCACAACGCTGCCCGCTGCGCAAGCCCTGCATGATCTCCCAGTCGACAGCCCTGCGTCGCCGGCTTGTTCCAGTGCCTGCATACAATTCCACAACCAAAATACTTCCTTCACGTGATGTCTAGCCGCCACACAACCCACATAAAAGAAGCGTAGATAGCAGGAGCACAGCACTGCTTATGTTCTACTTTTTTAACCCTGCAACTGAGGTGGTCCTAAAGATTATTACCAGCAACAGGAGCCTCTACTCGATGTTCTGGAGGAGGCCGTGATTGACTGCCATGATCGCTCTGCTGCGAGGCTGGGCTGCTACGCCCAGGACTTGACACCTGGAGAGTCCAAGGAGACGTGACATTCAAAGAGAAATGTTTTGTGGCAGAAACAACTAAAGAGCAATCGTGTTTCTTTAGGTTATAATGACAATGTGCTTCCTGTGTCTCTGTGCTACATCCTTAAAAATGCACACCCCCAAAAATTTACTAGTATCACCTACAGTTCCCTTTTCTAACCAACTATAATTCCTTTAGAATCAGGAAGGGCGCCGTAATAAATAAATACTCTATGACAAAAAATTAGAATCCTGTTTTGGGGGCTGACGAAGCACAATTTTTGCCAGTCGCACAAAGCCAAAACATATTCAACTTGTACCACCCAGATGACATCCTGGCAGCTGCTGTAAATAATTGAAGCTTTAAAGCAATATAAAGAAATATCTATAAATCACCTCCAAATGTACAAATGATAATAAAAAAGTGCAGCAATTTGTTTGTTTGTCAGGAAACTAGTATTGACTCTTTGTATGGTGCAAGTCAGAGCAGTCATCAGGATGTTTTCCTTAGTTTTATTTGCATGTCAGAGAGCCACTTCACTGGGTAATGTAAACCAATTTACTGCCAAATGTGACAAAACATCAACACCAAGAACTAGAAGACCTATTGGGAGTTTCCATCTCTATTCAGGCATGGTTTTGGAATTCATTTTTTTTATTTTGACAAAAAAATATGTTTTAGGACCATTCTTGAAATGAGTCTGCCAAGTGCAAATGGCAAGCTTGGCAAATCTTTTGTTTTCAAGTTATTGACTTTTGAAGCTGCCAAGGTGAAAACTGATCTTTCTCCCACCTGTCGGGGATTGCATGTTTGACAGCTCGTTATTTTGTCACTTATTACAATACTGCACTAGAGCACTTTTGTGGCACTCTCGAAATAGATTGCATTATGCTTAATAAACTTTAAAAAAAATTATTTTAAAATAATTTTGAAAAACAAAATGTCAAACTATCTCTCTGATGATTTTTGCCAAAGACTGCCAAGTTCTTATGTGTGGCCTATTTCAAACATTGTAATGACCTTGATGTCACCAGAAAGCTCACTTGCACACAAATTCCATGTTATATGAACAAATTAAAATTTGTTATATACACTTGAACGAGCAAATGTTTAGAAAATCTAGCAAATTTGGGACCGATTTTCTCAAAAGCCCCACTTTTTATTTCCTGCACATTCAAATAGTAGCAAGGTATCATTTTGGTTTATTAAAAAATATAAATAGAAGCTATGGTATTTTTTTTTGTGTGACTGAAAGTAAAGCTTGAATCATATCAACTGTGCATTGTGACTGCGTCCTCACATCGGTGCTATTCTGCCCAATATTGTGGCATGAATATGGTTAATTACTTAACATTAATACTGAACATGTAAGCTTTAAAATATTTGAAATTGTGCATAATGCAGAGTAAAACTTCAGTTTACTCTGCGACAAAGTTTGCCATTTTACAACGCACATTTAACAATCTATATTATATTTATATTTTATGATAGATCACTGTCATTCATTCATTCATTCATTCATTTGTTTATTTTTTGTGCTCATGAACAGCTTGATGCCTTGATAATGATGCACAATTAACATACAATTCTACAAATTGACAAGAGAAAACTTGGAACGCTACATAACATGGGTTAAAATTTAGATTTGTAAGAGAAAACTTGAACGCTACAAAAGATGGGTTAAAATTTATAGATTTGTATGAGAAAACTTGAATACTGCAAAAGATGGGTTAAAAATGTCAATGCAGGAATCATTGAAAGTATTATACAAGGTCTGAATACGTGTCATGGGGCAGGTTTGGAAGAAGTGATTAACATAAAATGGAAGAGAAATTCGCAAAAATCTTCTATTTATCGCTGAAGTTAGGTCAGGGTAATCAATGACTCCGTGAAGGCATTTGAACAAAAATATGAGATCTCTGTCGCGTCGTCTGGCACTCAAAGTAGAACAATTGTATCGCTCTAAAAGTCTTCTATATTCAAAGTAAACAGTGCAACCAACATAGCGGTCGTAAAAAATTCGAAAAAAATGTTTCTGGACATTTTTAATCGAATCTTGGTGCATACGCCCAATAGAATTCCACACAACTGAGGAAAACTCTAGCTAAGACCTAATTAACAAAAAGTATAACTGCATAATACAGGCCGACATGGAAAACTCACGTGTAATTCTGGATATGACACCTAACATACGAAAAGACGCGTTGACAATGTTATTGACATGTGTATTGAATGACAGAGAACAGTCTATATAAACTCCAAGTTCACAGAGTGCAATCCACCCTTTGCAATGGGGCATTGCTGAGTTGGTAACAGAAATGAAAAGGCCTTAGCTTCTTAGCAAATGACATAACAACAGTCTTAGTGGGATTAAGTGTCAGCCTGTTGAGACTACACCAATTACTCACTGATTTTACATCATCCATTAGTTTCACACAGTCCTCTACAGATACTATCTGCCTAAATAACTTGATGTCATCGGCGTATTGCAGGATTTCTGAATGTAGAACACATGAGCGAAGGTCGTTTATGAAAACATTAAAAAGAACCTTGCTACCAATAAAAAATGAAGCAAACAAAAATTGGGTTTTTGGAAAAAAATATTTTTTGAGTTTGCTAGGTTTTTTAAATGTTTGCTCATTGAAGTGTAATAGCGAATTTTAATTCGTACATATAGTATCGAATTTGTATGCAATAAAAGCAACTAAGTTTGAGCTTTCTAATGATATCAAAGTCATTAAATTATCTTAAATAAGTCACACGTAAAAACTTGCCAAACTTTGGCAAAAATCATTAAAGGGAGATAGTAGTTCGACATATTTTTTCCCAGATTATTGTCAATTCATGAAACATAATGAAATCTATTTCGAAAATGGCACAGACGAGTTCTAGTGCAGTAGTGCGAGAAATCACAAAATACCGCACGGTCAAACATGCAATCCCCGACAGGTAGAAGAAACGTCAGTTTTCACTTTTGACACTTCAATGATCATTAACTTGAAAACAAAAAATCTGATAAGTTTGCGGTTTGTGCTCTCTTTCATTTCAAGAATTCTCCCAAAACAATTTTATTTTTGTCAAGATTACAAGTTTGACCCCATCCTCTTACCTGAGTCGAGATGAAAAGACCCTATCAATAATACTATCTAGAACAACCATTTTGAAAAACATGTCGACCCAACTGGGACTGCACATATTCAGACTAGCTCGATAGCAGTCAAAACATAGCATATTGACTCAACACTGTCTAGCAAGACGATGTCGAGTTAGTTTAATTGGAGTCTCACTAAACACCCAATTGCCCCCAAAAGGTTCCGTGGAGTATCAAGAATGAGAACAGATAGGAACAGCAAAAAAGACATCTCACTGAATCTGAATTGTTGGCCTTTTCTTGCTGGGGGTCCTCCATCCTTTAGCTTTCAGCTGGTCACAGCACCAAGGACAGTGCTTACAGCTGCAAAGGCTCAAGGGCAGCACGGCCTGGCATTCGGCAGATCGCAGCACTCATGTGTGAAGATCAATGCCCGATGCCTTCACTCAGACCTGCATTGTGGAACATGCCAGCTTTAAATTCCAAAAAGGAGCAGAAGAGTCACTCTAAACAACTTATATTTTGCAGTGGCTTCAGTTTCTAATTACACTTGAGGAAGAAAACGAGAGGGACGGACAAACACAAACCCTTCTCCTTTTCTTCCTCAAGTTTAATTATCCCTACCAACCCGCTCGTTCTGTACTTAATTCAGTTTCTAGTTTCTCAAAAGAAGTGCAAAATCTGACAATGAGAATACTAGTATATACTGTAAATGCCTCGATTCTCACAGGCTGAAGACTTCTTAACTTGTGGGTTCTGGGAATATTTCACATGCTCAAAATTTCATGACCAGAAGTGGAACGCTATGTGTTCATGTGACCCATTTTTTGCAATATTTTTCAAAATGTAAAATTTATCAAAATTAAGTAAATTACAATATTATTACACTAATTACATGGGACCCATGGACCAGTTTACCTCCAAATAAAAAATACATGAAAAAGAAGTGGCTTCACAAGTTGGTGAAATATTAATCCCAAGAACATGCTGCAATTTACAGTAACAACAAATAAATATAGGAATGCACATTCAAATCCAGAACACTGACAGGCTCAACCAAGGCCTTTGCATACATTCATTGAGGCGAGCTGTGAGTGTTGAATCCATGTGGCGAAGACCATGGTTAAAGATACATTCTAAAGTTCTGAATGCCTTGATAACATGGGCCTCTCATGAGCTATTCAGTTCAGCAAACAGTTCAGCAAACTGAATCAAATGTAACAAAGGGTTATTGCAATTAAACAATTCATTGTTCTCGCTAGTTCAAAAGCTGAAGTTTTAACAAGTTTAGAACTTTATGTTTACAAAAACAAAAATCACTAACTGGGTAATTTCATATATCGAACAAAAAGTGGCTGGTCAACATAACTCATTTGTTCGATATCGTTATGTCACTGCCTAACGCCAGACTATAAACTAATCCATAAATATTGTCACAAAGAGAGTGGGACACACAAAAATCTCACAAACAGATATAAAATTATGTAAATATAAAGCATCTGTATGCAATGGTTGCCGAAATATTAGCACGCAAACATGGGATCGACAAGAAAAAGGAAAATGTGACACAATTAAAAAACATCTTCCTTTTTTGTTTTGTTTTTTGCATTTGTTTTACTTGTTTTAGTCTGTATGGGCATCCATCCACATTGAAAACATGTTGCATTATACAACTTAGAAAGGAGAAACAGCCCCTTCTTTTGAGTCTGTCCTGCATGGAACGCATTTCCAAGTTCCAACTTAATCAAATTAATGCATATTTTTATTTAATTATTGTTCTTAAAAGGCCAATTATACCTTAAGCATCAGTTACTTAGTTTAGGGTGGCAAGAGTACATACAAAAAATTTCAATTCAGCTTGCCAAACAATTGTGATATAGAACAATGATTTTTATAAAAATTGTGCAGGCATTATACTTTGTTTCACCTTATGTTGTACCGCAGCAAAGGCTAGAAGCGCGAGCTCACAGCGTTGGCAGCTGCCCTTAACGCACGAGCTTGTGCCGCCAAGATGTGCCCCAAAGCAAGGAGCACGCGCTTGTAGCCTTTCCTGCGGTACATCATAAGGTGAAACAGAGTATAGCTGGTGGGAATGTTTAATTTACTTTATTTTACATAAATGTACCAGAACCATATCTAGAAAACAAAAATCCTAACTTCCACACCCAAAAACGCTAGTCTCGGGGGTGGAAGCAAGCTTCAGCCCTTTGTAGTAGCTCTGGGAGCAGCAAGGATGCCCTTCGGAGCAGCTCAGGAGCCACAAAGGTTGACTTTTGTAGTGGTAAAACTAAATCTTGGAGCTGGTCATCCAAATCAAACTCGGGGCTATAGTGCAGACGTGTTTTTCTAAATACAATAGCACTACAAAAAAGCATCTCCTCGGGGCTATAAGTGCAGACGTGTTTTTTCTAAATACAATAGCACTACAAAAAAGCATCTCCAGGTGACGTTTCAGAACCATTTCCAAACATACCCTTTCCTTAAATATAATCCAGCCCATAGCATCAAAATGAAACAGCGTAATGGCAAATTATCTGAATGGCAGCTACTGAGAACTGTCCTGGTAGCGGGTTGGATCCTCTTATGGATTTCCAATAGAAGGCATAGTCAACAAAAGCAGCACAACTTAAGCCTAATCAGAACACAACGTTGAGCCTATATCAACAACCCAAATCACTAATTACATAAGTCTACTGAAAACAAAACGATTTCAAGATGCAAAAGTATGGTATGAAATAAAGCCCAACACTTACTGACTACAGATTTTATTTTTAGGAAATACAAATATCCCAAGTACCCTAGAACTTTAGAATTGAACTGAAACCATGGTGACGTTAAAACAATCGCTTCCATAATCAGCGTAGCAATTTTTTTAACTAATGCTCTCCATGTGAACCAGTCTCTGATCACTTGACTATATACGTGAATAAACTTGGAAGTTTTTCTGATGATTTTCGTTTGTTGCTGCAGTATTTACCAAGTTACCTCTGCCTTTGCCCTGTGCTGAAAAGGTGGTCCGTGCGCTTAAAATGCCCTTGAAAATGAAATACTTTTTTTTTTAAACAATCTGCTTGGATTGTTTAATCTGCATGGATCGTGTCAAAAAATTAAAACTATGCAAAATATTTTTTTAGTAATATTGACTGTGCGAGATGCAATTCAGTTGGTAGTCACCTCCTTTCCACTTGTTCTCTCTCGGCATTTCGGGCGCGTTGAGGAGAGGTGGCTCAGCTTCGCTTTCACGTTGAGGTGGAAAGAGCGAATTACTATTTTGGTGAGCGAATGACCATTCCGTAACGTCATGGACTTTGCGCGCAGAATTTCAAATAAATCTCTCGCCGTCAATATTGCTTTAAAATTATTTTTTTTTCGTGCAAAATTTATTTTTGTCACGTAAGTCCCAACCAGGCTGTTTTAAAAAAATCTGTTTGTTTCTTTCCTTTTCAGGGGCCTTTTAAGAAAGCCAAACAGTTATTTCCCCAGCACTGTGTTTAACAGATGTTTGAAGTTTAAAATTCCATGTTAAAAGCAAGGAAAAAAATTAAAATAAAAGGGTTGAAAGTTCTTTTTTAGGCAATACATAGCTCACTGATCTCTTTCATTTAGATGTTACCTTTAAAGGTCTTAAGTAACAGCATTTGCCCAAACCACCGGTCCATACGAGCCATGCGATACAGCCATGCTATAAGCGAAGCAAATTTTAAAAGAAGCCTCTCTACAGGAGCAGCCGAGCACGCTGCCATGTTGTATTGGATGAAAGCAGCTTTTATCAACGAATAAAGGATAAAAAAAAAGGAATCAACGGATCCCTTTCTTCAGCGTGCTACCGCCTGAGGAGAGCCGCTGGCCCAAGGTCTGACTCACAGCATCTTCAAATCTAAGGCACATCCTCTTTTTTTTTTTTTTTTTTGAGTATTATGAAAATACACAATACACTAAAACTGCATTTTTCGATACCAACACGCACGATACTTTCATTTCTGGCAAGCGATACCTAATACCTATACACAAAATGTTTCGAAAGATAGTATCGAAGATACATGTATCTCTAATACTGCCTATGCCTGTAACCTACAATCAAGACCAAAGACTTGCAATTATCCCAAGCTTTCCGTGCTCTAACGCGTTAACCTTGGAGCTCCCCATGTCAGCCGCTGCTCCTGACCCCCGGGTGCAAAGCAGTGAAGCTCGACGCACGCACGCTGGTGAAAGGCGGTAAAGGCTGAAGCCGAGCGGCGCAAGTGCCACGATACACTGTAGCCACAGTACAAAGTCATCTGACAGACATGATAAACAAGTGATCTCATCAGGAGTACAAGACCCTGGTTCTGTCGTATTACAGTAGCTGCCATCCTACCTTGCAAAGTTTGCCCACGACTCTTAGTTCCTGACACCGCCTAGAAATTTGGACGATGTCGGCGATCAATCGCCAGCGCAGTTGACGAGCAATCTCTATACCGTTCACCATAGTCTGCGCCTACGCTACGCAATGGGAACACTCAAACAGCTAGTGAGCGGCATCCTCTAGTTCCTGCACGCCTAGAAATTTGGACGATGTCGCGATCAATCGCCAGCGCAGTTGACGAGCAATCTCTATCCGTTCCATAAGTCAAACGCAGCCTCGCTCTGACCATGGGAACACTCAAACAGCTTCAGTGAGCGGCATCATGGCATTTGTCCTCTTCCTGTATGTGTTCCTTCATTGGCTAGACCAATCAAGTGCGGCAAACGTCCCATGACTTGCGCTTTTAGGTGTGTGTTTGTGGTTGTATGTGTTTGATCCTTCGACTCAGCTGCGACTTAAAGATGAAACAAACCATATGGTGAGTAGGGGCGCTGTGAAATATGCATTTCTACCATTTTTCTTTCCTCCTACTTCTCTAAATAAATCAAGCAATAATATTTTTTTGTTTCTTTCATCCCATTTCGCCGCAGAGTGTGGCATTGCAATTCTCAGCAAAAACTGCATTTTGGCACAAGATGTAGCAGACTTTCATTGACAGCGCAATTTGGCGCAAATGGTGCAGCTCTTCCATCACTACAAACATTAGATATGCCTCTGGTTGTAGTGTTCCAGCATGATAAAAACCAGGGTTTGGAAAGTGTTCAGATTCGAGGCAAAAACCTCCGGATCACCTGAGAATGAAGGGAGCTCACGAGTACGTGCAAGAACACAACCGGAAGCTCTCTGTCTCCCATTATCATGTCAATGTGCACACGACTTGGAAGGTGGTGTAAGAGTTGAGGAAAATCAAAGTTCAATATGTTCTTTCTTTTTTTTTCCAAATTAAAATTAGCATTTGCAAGCAGAAATGGTTTTCTGATTTTAATTCAATAAGAAAGACTATAATTTCCAGAATGGGCCAAAGTCCAAAAATTGTTGTACTGCCTCTTTAACTAATACTCAAAATAAAAAGAATATGAAGTAGAAAGTTGTGAATATGCTTGTCATCTGATCTGTCAAGGCGGAATAATAGACATTATTTGTAAGGATGACAAAGCAAACTAACCAAAAACTCTATAAAGACAGGATGCTAACTAACAACTCTGTGAACCCCAGAACATGGGAATACACTGCAACATTCAGAAACTTTAAATAAAAACTAGACAAGCCCAAAGTGAAGTTATACATGCCATGGAATCATGCATGCGACTTTGGCCTAATTTGACGGAGTTAAAAATGTGATCTTCAAGCATTTGCAGTTAAACATTTTGTGACTGCCAGGACCAATAAATTTATCAGCTTGATCATTTCCTGCCTGCCAAAATTTTTAAGTCCTTGAGAACATTGCAAAATACTCTCAGAAATGAACAAAAGTGATCTTCTGTTCACTCTCATTGCCCACAAACAATTAAAACTGGACAGGAGTAGTAAAGAAGTGATGTGGAAGTTGTATAAAGAAATAAATCAATATTGTTATGTGTTCTATGAATAAGGGACTCAGATATGCAAACAAGATTATATCCCTAATAGAATTCAAAATAGTGACTTGATGCTGCAGCAAATGCAGACATAACCTGCTACAATGAACTGATTAATAAACAACCTGCACTGAAATGATGAAAGATGCAACCTCCATGCATGAGCAACATGCACATAATGCAACTGTCAACTTTTTCTGCAGCTCATTTTGTAAGTACCGTCAATGCAACAAGAAAGAAAAGTGAAGTTGACAAACCTACCATCAAATACCGGGAAGCGTCCACTTTCAGACAAGTGCCCACTATTAACATTTCCAAAACTTTGGAATTCTGATCATATGTTAGTTAAAGGGATACTGAACCGAAATTTGGATTTCGCAAAATAAGGCAGCAGAAGCGTTGAACGGGACACAACGAACTCTAAAACATCACTCATACTTCGATACCTGAAACGGATAGCAGAACTTTTGGCCATCCGAGATGATCTCAGTGGAATCCGAGATCATCTATTTATGATGATAACTAATCTATAAACACCAAGCATCCTAAAAAAAAAAAAAAATTACTCATGCGCGGTTGATTTCTCTATTAAAAATCTAACCAAAGATCGTGACATGCCCCTCTTTCTGCGCCTTGGAGCAGACACCAAAGGCTTCAGACGGCATTTTCAAACAATAATTGCTGTATTACGTCTCCTACATCCAAAGATGACATTTTTGTCAAAATATAATGCACATCACGCCTAAAAACAGCAATAATAGTAATGTTTGAAACTTCCACACAACTATTTTCAATTGTCATATTTTATGGAGGTGGTGGAAACCCAAGGATGACCCACCCCAAGAGAAAAAAGAATCAGTGTATTTCTATTGCTGCAAGTTTACTGGATGTCTTGCCATTTAGAACTGGTTATTTCTATTGACTAGAGCCCAACAAACTAAATGCCATCAAAAACAAGCTTCTACAAAAGGCACTTGAGTACCCTTTTAACCATAGTGGAATTCTGAACTGCCATTTCATTCCTTTCAAAGTGAATTCAGAAGAGTAGGTTTAGAACTGAGCACATCTCCAATAAAGGCTGAGTAACCCTGAGTCTAGATAACTCTGCTAGCAGATGAACAGGAATGAACACACAAGTAGTGCTCAAGAAATAAGCTGCAAACACCTGTTTGATTTGGTGCAAGAGGAAAAGTTTGACAACCACTCTCTCCGGGACATCTGAATAGCCATGAGGTATACTGAGGCTACAGAAAGCAAACACAAAGTGAGAGTTCCAGGTGTTAATATGGGTCATAAAAATGTGAATCCAATATCACAGGATAGAAACAAATAAAAATGTATGCAGTTTTCTACAAATCAGTGTATGTGCATACAGATATTGACCAAATAAGATGTCATTGGCACAAACTCACACTGTCAATTAACAAACAGCTAGAGCTGATACTCAAATAACAGATGGATTAACTCAAAATTGGATGGTATATTCCAACCTCCCTGTTGCGACTAAAAGCAATGTTTACGATTTGTCCAACACAGGTTGGTAGAATGCATTGTCCCTGTACAAACAATACTGTCACAGGATATGTGGACCAAGTTACAGGCGACTCCAGTGACAGGATCTTGAAGTTAGACGTGTGAGTGACAACACAGCACTCAGCCGGCGATACAATGGAACTACTCGGCAGATCTAGCTGCTCCAGACATACTAAAAGGTGCTTCATTTCAACGAAGCATTTTCATTTCGAGTGAACTAAGGAGTGATTAATTTCACTGATTAGCTCCTTTCTTGAAAACAAATATTGAAATGAACACAACCTTCTGAGAAGGACCTAGAAATTAATTTGTAAAATAGAATATTCTCAACATTGAAACTACTTCCCAAAATCTGACCAAATCCGAAGGAACTCCGAAGAAGGTTAGGTCACGTTTGTCCAGCTCCAGCAAAGATTTATGGGCATACGGTTAGCAACATAAAATGATCGCCATCGGTGAACATAGAATTGGAAAAAGACAATGAGGAAATGCATTAAAAAAATGACATTCGTCTCTTTTTCCGTGTGTACAGTACTCATGCAGCAGGGAAACTCGCCACACAGGTGCGTCCAAGGTTAAACTTCTTTCGCATAGAAAGCCAAACGGCAATATTGCCAGGAACGAAGCCCGCTTTTTCCCCCGTTCAAATCACGAAACGCTAAAGAAACCGACGCGTTTTTAGTCCGACACGGCGAGTTGTTATAAGCCAAAATCAATCCAATCACTCAAAAGCACTTTGTTTTTTCCACTTTCAAAATAGACGGCAACATACACACACACACCTTGGCATACCCGTACCCATTTTCCACACAAACGTAAAGTTGTCAACTCGCTGACAGGCGATCATACACCGACACGACCAGCAGCGACGCGACGGAGCAAATAACGACCGAGACACTGAACGCTACGAATTACGGGAAGTGCCAAAAGCCGCTACAAACCACGATCGCTGCTGCTGCCACAACCCGAGCAAGTCGCATTGCTTTCACCTCCTCCGCAAGGCCCTCCTTTAGGCTTAGTAGACGTTCGAACGCGATCTACGCTTCAACGGACCCATTGCCGTACTTGTTTACGAAAACACACAGCGTCCCAACGGGACTCGGCAGAACGGTGGTGGCGTATGGGTGCACCCGTGGCGAAAGTCGGGCCGAAGGAGGCTCCCCAGCCGTTCGCTGAATGAACCAGATGATGCGCCCTTACCTCAGCAGCAGAAGCAGCAAGCCGCCGGCCCAGCCGACCGCCGCACCGGATGTGCTCCAACCGGAAGCTCCCTGCCACCGGCTGCTAGCACCCCCACCTGGCAGAAAACGGGATGACGGCAAACGCGCATGAATAGGAATCGATACTCGGGCCGGTTTTTATTTCGCCTGCCTTCGACGCGTACTCGCGCCCGTGCGTGCGTCTGTGCACGCGCGCATGTTTCTTCGGTTTTTGCTTTCTCTCGCGTTCCTGGTTCTCTTCTTATTTCGGTGCCCCGCGGCGCACTGGAACATTATTTCTGACCCGCATATTACCGCCCCCATATCTCCGTAAATACCAAGTAAATACATACAACTCAAAGAAAAAAAAATTCTTTAAAGATTAATACTTTTAATTAAAAAAATTACCCCGTCAAGTGACTTACTTTGTCCGTTTACTTTTCACAGACTTTTCAGTTTCGTTTCACAATATTCAGGAGCAAGCGGTCACAAGCTGTCACAAGCGCAAAAACCAAGCGGTCACGAGCTCAAAACCAGCGGTCACAAGCACAAAAACTGCGGATAACTTTTCACGAAGGTTTATGGCATTGCATACAGGTTAAAATATCGACACAGAAATAATTATTATTATTATTATTATTATTATTATTATTATTATTATTATTATTATCTCGGCGTCATATTCGATTCTAGCCTGCGTTTCGATCATCATGTGACAAAGGTAGTCTGCACGTCATTGCGCATGTTGGGAGTTTCATGCCGCCTGACCAGAGAATTCTCAACCTTCTGCCTTTCTTAGCAAGGCCGACGTACAACCTCCAGTTTTCTGCAGGAAGATAATCCCTCTTAACTCCCCCTTCTAAGCTGCGGGGAGCAAAGTTGGGGCAAGCTAAGAAGTGGAGGGATATGAGAGAGAGGAGGCGGGAAAAAGTGGAAAGCGCGAAGTGTACGTCGGCCTTGTGGCCTGACCGCACTAGCGTAAGCAGCGCCGCCGGTCGAGCGCCACCAGGCCGCGCCGCCGTCCGGCGTCCCCAGCGCGAGCAGTCCACATGGCTCCGTTTCGGGCGTCACGTGACAGCACGGGCTCTCGCGATCGCGCACACCTTCCCTCGGATTTCCCGCTCTTTCGTCGTCTGCTCTTCGTTGGATATTTCTATTTTGGCTCTCATCATTCGCATATATCAGCATCGAAACCGCACTCTGCTGCCTACATGGTAAGGGTGTCCATGACCGAGCCTGGTGATCAGCGTGAATGTGATAATCCAACCTGCTTGTTGATCTTGCGACGTCGCCGCGCTGTGGAGGAAGGAGGCGCAGGTTTAGGTCGGCCGAGTTGGTTCGACCGAAACACCGAAGGACAGGTCAGTGCTTTGCTGCCCGGCGCGCGCCAGAGACGAAGGCTATTTTCCAGTGTCACCAAATCAACGCAACATCTGCGTCAGCGACATAACAGGTGCCACGGAGAAACTCACTTGTAATTCCAACATACCTCTTCTATAATTTCCCAGCGGTTGTTCTTAGCGTCATTATCTAGGTAGTCTGGCTGCGTCTTGTAGTATAAAGAAACAGTCGCTCAGTTTCAAGGAACCGCTCCGTTGCGGAAGGCGTCGGGGAAATAGGGATAGCAGACGACACGAAACACGTCCTTCGGAACGTGGCAGGCGCGCGGCGGAGACCGGTTTGAGCACGTTGCCATGGCATCGCGACGTCACTATCTACGCGCCACCTCCCATTGGCTTCTCTTCTGCGGCGTGCGGCGCGCTCTGAACCGTGCACCGGAGCGGTTGGCCTAGCGGCGCCGTCCGTCACGCCGATGAAGCCGAAAACTGGTTTCGGTCGGCAAACGCGCAGCGCCCGACCGTCACGCCGCAGGCCTCCGCGACGCCAATGTGGCCGTGCCTTTACGCTCTACTGCGCGTTCGTGCCGCGCGTTCGCAGCTGGAATATGGGTCCGTTGTGTGGAACGGAATTTGTTCTACGAATTCATCAAGAATAGAGCGTGTACAACAAAATTTATCTCCATTTTTAAGTACCGTTATCTTGCTGTGAACGAGCATCTTTCGGGCTATGAAGCTGAGTTGAGGCGAGTAAATATACTGAGCCTTTGCCAGCGCCGCGAAAAGGCTGACATTTTGTTTCTGTACAAGGTCTTACACGGACTGATTGACTCCTCGACGCTTTTGTCTGCTTTGAATTTTAGAATTCCACGTGTGAATGCAAGACTCAGATCACCTTTCTATACGACCAATAACCTTAACAAGCAATGCCCCCTCGTTAGGTCGTCAGAACTGTACAACGTGCATACGGAGAAATTAGATATTTTTGACTCCTGCTTTCAGGCGTTTCACCTCTCGCTTCGAACATTGTTCTAGTTCGATGTGAGCTGACCTCACAAATCATAGACTTTATATTCTCTTGCTTGTTCTAAGCTTCCGCATCGTGGCGTCGTCAATCCAGTTTTTGATCAACGTTTGTTCCCAATTTTTTTGTTGTTGCTTCGTCGTCGCAGTGTCTACGATCGGAATTCACTGTTCATCTTCGTAGTCATTCCTATTTGAATGTGTTCAACCTTAGTCTTTTCCTCTTAATTTCTCAATCGATGCCTGCCATCCACTTTGGGCGATGTACGACTGCGCGTTGCGCGAGCTCCTGTGCGTTGCCAATTTGTGCTATGCATTGAAGTCTTCCCTTTCCTGTGTGTATTTAAATGTTTCACGCTTCTTGTGTTACGTATCTTGTGTAATATTTTGTGTTTTATTTTGTAGTTGGGGTGCGCCAGCACCAAGACCGTCAGGTCGTTCCTGGGCACCAAATAAATATTGATTGATTGATTGATTGATTGGTTGATTGATTGATTGATTGATTATTATTATTATTATTGATTATTATTGATTGATGAATGATATGTCCACCATGGTATCAAACTGTACCCTCTTTCAATATGCGGATGATACTCTCCTACTAACGAGCCATCGGTCTTATCATACAGCAATACAAATGCTTCAGGAATGTACTCATAAACTCATGGAATGGTTAGAAGTCAATCTGATAAACATAAATATCTCCAAACAAAGCTGGCCTGCTTTCGCGATCCTTTAAGAGTTGTGGTTCCAAATATTCCTTTTTTCTTCACACATCACACTGCGTAGGATGTCATTGCAGTCCTATTCCTTACTCAGAGGCGGTGAAATACTTAGGCATCCACTTTGATTCTGACCTTTCATGGAATTCTCATCTGACAATAGTTTGCTCAAAATTAAAAAGCGTCCTATGCTTACTCTACAAGATTAGGACGTTTTTGCCATCCGGAATTCGCAAGCTCTTAGCCTACTCTTTAGGATATAGTATAGTTCGGTATGGCATTACAGTTTTTGGCCAATGTTCTGGATTATGGTATAAGAAACTAAATCATATCTTAAAAAGTATTGTACGAGAGGTTCATAACAAACCTAAAACCTCAAACGTGAATCTTTTTCATGCCTTATCTATGCCCACCTTCGAATCACTGTTTTTGGAATCAGTTATACTAAGTCACTATTGGACAAAGGATTTTAGAACACTTCGACCTAATTCACGAGAACTGAGAACGGCTTTACGGTTTCTTGTTCCAGTATATTACACCCGCTATGGCAAGAACCTGCGATCTTTTTATGTCCCTCAGATATTCAGTTCTTTACCTTCCGACTTCTTCAACTTCACATCCAAGAAGAAACTCAAAAAGCGCTTCGCCATCTTTTTATCTACCAACGAGGCCCTGTAATCCGTCAAAATTTTATTTCACAATTCTTTGCATTTCTTTAAAGAATGCAAACCATATCTTTTTATTTTAATTTTATTTGGGTTATGTTTGAGTGAATCAACACGACTTACACTACCCAGTTTTTCTGCTTCAAGATCCACAACACCAAGAACATAACATCTATCAAGACCTTCTTCAATTGTGACAATGACCTGCTTGCGTGTTTGTGCATATGTGCAGGTGTGTGTATACGTGCTTTCCCTTGAGTCAAAGTTTTAATGCGAATATTAATGCGAATAGCATTCTTTGGCTACTTCACGCACTTTTCGTCTATGTATCTATCTGGCTATCTAACCTCTTACGCCGCGGGTCGATAAATAAATAAAAAAGACCGGCGCCGGCTGGGATTCGAACCGTTGACCCCTTGATCAGCAGGCAGACGCGCTAACCACAGAGCTATGAAGGCAGTTTTTTTCTTTCTTTATTTACAGAGCTATGAAGGCAGTCATTCAACGCACTCTAAACGGTTGTTTATATCTTTACCATAGGACGCGCTTTACAGCGCTGTCACAGCTACCGGTGCGCGCGCGTTCCATGCACGAGGGCTCATTCCGCTCTCGTGAGGCTGAGCACGGCCGCTAGCTCACCCTCTCCCGCGCTCGGGAGAGAATGATGTAGCGGCCGTGCTCAGCCTCACGAGAGCGGAATGAGCCCCTCGTGCATGGAACGCGCGCGCACCGGTAGCCGTGACAGCGCTGTAAAGCGCGTCCTATGGTGAGATATAAACAACCGTTTAGAGTACCGTTGGTTGAGACTAGCTGAGACGCCAGAAAGTCTGGTCGGTACCATTTTGAGTGTTTGTGCGTATGGCGCGTGCTTTGCTCGCCTTCCTAAGTGACACAAACGCACGTGCTGGGCTGCGGAGATCGTGCGCAGGGCTGTGAAAGTGTCAACAAATTTAGAATCGCCTCAAGAGTGGGCTGGCGTATCTAGAGTGTGCCGGCCACCTGACGAACGCGCATAACTCCGCACCGTTTGATGCTATTCGCATTAACGTAGATAATCATTCCCAAAGGATGGGTTCTGCTGATTTTTTTAAGTGTCACAAATGTTATTCGAACTGACATAAATTTCTTTAGTACGTGGCATAATTATTTTTTGAGGCCACTGCAGATATAGGTTCAGTCATACAAGCCCTGGATGGCTTTGACGAACCTGACTTGTGACGTGGACATGCTAGTCTTTTAAATGAATTATTATTATTATTATTATTATTATTATTATTATTATTATTATTAAATAATCATTTTTATTAAGTATTAATTAATTTAAATTACTAAATTTGGAAGGCGATGTCACAAAAGAGTCAATACTTTCTTAGCACTGGATACCTTTCTGTAGGTAGACCGAGACTAGATGTAGAAAATTGTCTTCGGAAATATCTTGTACAATTTTAGGTAGGCACAGTGATTAATTAACGAAAGAAATTATTGAAGCCGAACATATCGCCAGGAATTATGAAAACTGTATCAGTACACCATCTTCGAACCTGAGAGAAAAAGAAAATTAGATTCCTATGGGAAAAAGCGAGTGCATTTTCTCTCTGCGCTCGATTATAAGAGCAAATATCACGAATAACTTGTACGTACTAGGCACATTGGAACATTTCTCAGTCACGCAGACGAAATAAATGGTCAGTTACGGCGTTTTTCTTTCAAATTCATCGCATTAAAAACGGTGCTAAAACGGCTTCGTACGTGTATTTTTGTGCACTGTCGGACACTGTTAGCGCGAACACGGCGTCGACGCTTTCCAACATGGGGGATATACGTGCCAAACGAACGAAGGACATGTAGAAAACCGAGAGAGACGGCAAGAACTACGCAGTAACACTGGATAAGTAACTGCTTGTGCTTGCAGACGATCAAAATAAATTGAAAGTCACGTAATATAGTCAGATTTGCAATAAATAAGTACTGCGAAGATGCTTGTTCTGGGTTCAAATGGTTCAAAGCATCACCCGCACGCTCCAAATCTTTGCAAATAAGGGGAGCCAGAGAGCAGGTGCCCCGATAAAAACTGCCCAACATAGGAAATAATAAAAAGACACACGTTTCGTAGCTCACGTGCGTTATTTTTTGCATTCGAATGTTTCTTTAACCGATCGTAAAGATGCACGACGGAGTCATTTTCATAGAGTGACAGGACGGGCATATTAGCAATATATAAGCACCACCGAAATGCTAGCAAACCTTGAACACACTCTACATTCCTTTCGATCGTTAGTCTGCATAGAATCGTCGCTCGTTTTCACATACCTTCCTTGAAACAGGGGTTTGGGCCTGAAATAGAGCGAAGTTTAACATCGCTCAGTGGTAAAGAAAAATGCTGTAACTAAAGCAATTACACTTTCACAATACCAATAAAGGTACATACTATCCGTTACAACCGATATGACAAAAGTTATTCATGTTATTTTCCGGCGAAGAGACAAAATTCACGCGCGTTTTCCCATAGGAATACACAGGGAGGCTGGAAATGTAGACTGCATGCTGTCTGCTTCAATTTGCAACCGGAAGTCCCGTAGACACTAGCGCCAGCTGAGCCTCTAGCGTTTATTGTAATAACTCTATGGGCTGAATCATGTGCAGCGTGCTTCGCTGCTTTCGTCACCGAGTCGTCTCAAAGCGTCCTTTCGCAAAGCCACGTTTGGGCGTCAGGCGCGAAAGGTCGTGATAAATGTCTACTTTCAAATTCGGCAGGAGACTCCGGCCGCGTCGTACCGCGAATGCGTTGTAAACAAGAAAAGCGTCCAGGCCACTACAATTAATTCACTGATACGCGGCGAAATCAGGGCACCCCTTTACCTGCCGATCACGTTGAACGCCGAGAAGCTGGTGGAAAGGCCTGCGCCTCGAGCCCCGGTATATCCAAACAATACAAGGAAACATCAACGGTCGGGTCATCGGGCACGTTGGAACGTGTACTTACATCTCGAAACTATTCCAGAAATGCCGAACAGGATCGCAAGCTCGGACTACAGACGCCAGCGGCCAGCCTACGTACTGACATCCCCTATGACTAAATTTCAGAACGTGAAAAGGGCATGTTTCAAACCCGTAGCAGACGAAATGCTCGGCGAGCGCGGGAGGCGCTGACGACCAGCGGCGAAGCGGAGTGATACAAAAGTGCAGGCGAGATCGCGTGACCTGTTGCCGGCGTGTGATTGGCTCCGGCCACACGTAGCTTTGGCTGCGCTCGGACGGAAGCTGAAACGAAGTATAGGCGTCTATAATTCGGTAGTTCCAGACGTAGAAGAAGACAAAGTATATAAAAACGAGTTGTCAGTCAGCCCGGTTCGTTTGAATTTTTCCTTTCTGTTTCGCGTGTAAGGAGTGAGTGTATGACGTGAGTGTACGTTTGCAGTGTGCGCTGTAGTGTGTGTTAACTGCTGCTGAGCGTTCCATTGATGACGCTCTTGAAAGAAATTTTGGTTCACTCACATCCTCACTAGCCGAACATTTCAAAAACTTCGTGGCCAAATATTCGGGCGTGTGTAGAGACCCAGTTGATAATTCGCGCACATTGAGTGATGCATCTTTAAAGTCAGCTTTCCTTCCCTCTTTAAATGAGATTGATCTCCATTCTATGTTGTTTAGTTTCAAAGCAAGCAAGTCACCTGGTGCTGATGGCATTCGCGCATATGATCTGCATAGGAATTTCACACGAGTTAAGGATGTTCTTCTGGTTATGCTGAATGGCTTTCTTGCTTTTGCCAACATACCCAATGGTCTAGAAGTTGCCATTGTGAGACCCTCTTCAAAGAAGGCGTCCCATCGAAAATCGAGAATTATCGCCCTATTTTTTATTACCAATTTTAGGCCAAATTCTTGAAAAACACCTCTTTTAGTAGATGTATAGCTTTTTGGATACGAATGAAATATTTTCACCCACTCAGTACGGTTTCATTGTTGGAAAAGGCACGCAGCCAGCCCTTGATGGTTTCTCTGATAACTTATATTCCACGCTTGAAAATAATTGTTCGCATGTGCGCTTTTTCTTGACGTGTATCAGGACTTTGACACTGTTAGCCACCAGTTGCTCCTAAAGAAATTACATCGCCTGGGTTTTCGTGGCCCTTTTTCTTCTTTACTAGAAAACTTCCTTTCTCAGCGTTCTCAACTCGTGTCAATCGGCGGCTTTAAAAGTTATATTCGTCCTCTTAATTCAGGGGTGCCTCAGGGCTCAGTATTATCGGCTCTACCTTTCAACATTTTTGTTAATGATGTGGCTAGTGTGCGTCAATGGATTCACGCTCTACCAATACGCCGACGATACCCTTCTTGTATCGCGTCATATTAATTTCCATGATTCTGTCAACACACTTTAGGAGAATGCTATCCACTATAATGCAGGGGCGGATCCAGAACTCCGTTTTGGGGGGGGGGGGGGGGGGGGCGAAATATTTGTAAGGATACTACTTTCCCATTCTTTTTCGTGCACCGGGGGTCCACCCATGTCAAATTGCCCTCCGAGAAGGGGGAGGGGGGGGGGTCAACTTCGTTTGGGGGGGGGCGGCTGCCCGTCGCCCCGCCCCCCCTTGGATCCGCCACTGATATAATGGACCGGTTTGCTGACAACATGATGGACATAAATAGGTCCAAAACAAAGCTGGTTCGTTTTCGTAACCCTCTCAAAAGTCATCCTGCTAATGTGAAGTTTCTTCTTCGCCGATCTAGATGTGATCCATGTACATTATTACCGATCGAGTCAGTTAATCATGTTAAATACTTAGGTGTTTATTTTGATTTTGGTATGTCGTGGACCACACATATGTATACTTATGCAGCAAACTACGAGCTGTATCCTTCTTGCTTTATAACACAAGAGTCTTTATACCAGTTGGTGCAAGGCTGCTGATGGCTCACGCACTTGCTTAGAGTACCATTCGGTACGGCGTTACAGTTCTTGGGAATTGTTCTGGTCGCTTGCAAGCCAAAGTTGATACCCTAGCTATACTGAGAGGAAGCGTAGGCAGGGGGGGGGGGGGTCGAGAGAGACAAGACCGGTTTTTAAGCCTCTTACGACGGCATAGGACCTGCTCCGCAGCAGCGCATGTGGTCGTAACCGTCACAAGAGGCTGAAAAACCGGTCTTGTCTCTCTCGGTCGTACTCGAATTGGAAGTGTGTGAACGAGCCTTAATTAATGGTTTGGTCTTCCAGGCGTTGCAAACGGTGGTGGAATAGACTAGAGCACTGCACGGGCCCGGCCCGCGGACCGGCCGGCTCGGGCTGGGTCACAGCACGCAATTTCTCGGGCCGGGCCGGACTCGGGCTTGAACAAAAAATTGTTCGGGCCGTGCCAGCCCGGCCCGGGCCTAGGCGGTCGTGCGCCGCAAATTCTAAATTGTTGATAACAAAAGTGTGCTTATTGATCTTTTAGGTTCAATGAAAACAAACAAGCGAAATGTAAAATCACTACCATTCCGCCAGCATAGTGGGAAAGTGCGGCCAAGAAAACGACGGCACTCCAGTCGCGGGGTTCAGTTCAGTTCAGAAAGCGTTTATTGGCCTTTTGGGGAGGGAGAGTGGGGCTGTGATCGGTGGCTTACAAGCCTGGATCTATGGCCAAGGAAAGGGGTTGAGGGGGTTATAGATAGGCGGTTAGCCCCGCATCGTGGATGAAATCCACGAGCGTGGTCATAACCGCCCGACATTTGTCGGGAGGGCCCTGAGGATGTACCCATTCCTCCATGCTGGAGACGTCTGGTGGTATGTGTTTCCGACGAATCTCTTGCAGCTCCGGGCAGTCCCAGAGTAAGTGGCTTTGGTCGGCAAGAAGGCTGGGGTCTTGACATAAACTGCAATGGGGTGATGTGGGTGGCTGGGTCCAATGCGCCCTGCGTGCCGGTGTGCATGTGGTGTTTGTGATTATCCTCCGGAGCAGCACCGCTGTTCCCCTGCCAAATCCGCTCGGGAGCGGATTTACGCAGGGGTCAGGGCTGCCCTCAGGGTCTGTCTTGAGGCTTCTTTAACGAGTTGTTTTGCCTCCTCAGGGTCGTAGTCGGGGTCTTCGCCATCTTCGCCAAGCTCAGGCTGCAGCGAGTACCCGTGTTCTTGTAGGTGACTTGGCACACTACTTGGCTCGCGGGGGAATCCAGATGCGCGCGGGCCATGCAGTGAGCTTGTTCGTTGCCCTGAATGTCTGCGTGGGCAGGTATCCAGGACACTTTGATGGTTGTACCGGCTGCAAGTAGGTCGGAGGCCATTCGTCGGATTGCCTTAACTCGCTTGCTCGGGGAGTGGCGGGAGCGACATTCTATTAATGCAGCCGCAGAGTCAGTGAAAATGTGTAGGTGTGTCGGTCGGACTTCCTTCTCGATGATGGTGCGCAGTGCCAGTTGAATAGCTCCAAGTTCTCCTCCCTTGACCGATGTGCCGCCGGGCAATGTTTCGGCCATGGTGATTCCTAGGCGGGGAATCACAACCGCAGCGGAGCAAATCGGTTTAGGGAAGGAGACGAAAGCCGCATCAGTGTATACTGCGAGCTTCTCATTGGTGTCCGTCCACTCTTGGACGAGTTTGCAGTGCTGTCGCACTTGGCAGGCTTGCTTGCCAGGGCGACTGGGCCCGGCTCCCCTTGGTACCGGTCGGTCGTCCACGATGCACACGTCGTCGCTCCATGGAGGGTCAACCTCAGGGAGAGGGGAAGGGCTCTGATATCCGAGCCGATCATCTCTAGGATTTGTCGTCCGGAGGCTGAGTGTTGGAGTCGCTCTAGATGAGCTCGTGCTCTCTCCTCTACGGTTTCTCGAGCCGTGTTGAGCTTCGCGTGTGCCTTGAGCTTGTCCAGCGGTGTATATCGGGGGAGGCCAGTGACAATCCGAGCTGCGTTGTTGGTAAGGATTTCCAGTTTCTTCCACTGTGTGTTGGTAAGTCGGTAGTGGGGGGCACCGTAGCAGATGCGGGAGACAATGAGGGTTTTCACCATGCGGCGGGCAACCTCCTCGTCAGCGCCTCCTCTGGTGCCGCTAATCCTTCTAATGACGTTTAGTGCTGCCTGGCACTGTTGGGTGACCATTGTTAGCCAAGCCTTGGCGGTGCCATCCTCGTGGAATTGGAGTCCTAGGATGCGTACCTCAGGCGCTGATCTGATCGGTTGGCCGGCGAGAGTCAAGTGAAGAGTTGAGCTGATGTTTGCGTCCCTTTCCCGTTTGGGGGCTATGACTACGTAGCTTGTCTTATCCGGCGAGGCGGTTAAGCCTACGCTTTGGAGGTGACTTGTCACGATGTCGATCCCCCGTTGGAGGATGCGCTGTTGTTGCGGAACGTCGCCGCGCACTGTCCAGAGGGAAACGTCGTCCGCATAGATGGTGAAGTGGAGGTTGGATACCTGTTGCAGTCGACTGGGGAGACGCGCCATGGCCAAATTGAAGAGGAGTGGGGACAGAACTGACCCTTGTGGAACTCCTACTTTGTTCGGTCTTGGCGCTGCCAGGTGTTTGCCGATCCGGACCGCGAAAGTGCGAGTCTCGAGGAAAGACTTGATGAAATTTAGGGCGCGGCCTTCAATGCCGAGGGCGCGCGCTTCTTGGACAATTGCCCAGTGTGGGACGCTGTCGAAGGCTTTTTTGACATCAATCGCGACGACTGTTCTGATTTTAAATTTCTGTGGAATGGGCTTTGGAATAAGATCTTTGGAGAGTAGGATGAGGCTTTCCTGCGTGCCCAGGCCAGTTCTGAATCCTGTCTGCGTCGGATGAAAGGCTTTCGTCCGCTCCAGATACCAGGAGAGGCGGCCAAGTAGCATTCTCTCCACCAGCTTGCAGACGCAAGAGGTGAGAGAGATTGGACGGAAGTTGGCTAGGGTGGTCGGCTTCTTGCCGGGCTTAGGAATTGGAATAACAGTGGAGTGTTTCCACTGGTCTGGAATGATGCTAGTGCTCCACACTTCGTTAATGTCTTCAAGAAGCCGAGTTTTTGTGGCTTCGGGAAGGTTTCGGAGCATGGCGGTGGTGATACCGTCCGGACCTGGAGCGCCGTTGGGTTTACCGTGGTGCAGAGCGTCCTCCATTTCTCCTCTGGTGAAAGGTTGGTTCATGGGGTCCTTCTCGTTGATCTTGACCCTTTCGTATGGGTCCCCCACAGCTGGTGGGGTGCTGGTCGCCACTGGCTGGGGGAAGAGCGTGTCGCCAGCCTCTTGCGCCAGTGTTTCAACCGTCTTGTTTGTCGTGAGTGCGAGCGTGAGGGTCGCTGCGCGATCCCTTGTTTTGCCCAGCATGGCTCTGCTGACTGCCCATAGTTTACGAGCGGATGTTTTTTCCGAGAGCGAGGCACTGAACTCCAGCCACTTTTGCCGATCGAGCTGAACCGCATATTTGCGGGCAGCTACCGTGGCTCTTGTGACCTCCCTCAAGGCTTTCGCGTTTTTCGGGCCTCTTCTGTAGCGTTGTAGAGCCCTCAGCCGCCGAGCCCAGAGATTCAACAGGTGAAGGTCCGGGGTGGGAGTGTCGAGCTTTATTTGTTTCTTCGTGGTCGCGGCCAGGAGGGCCTCCTTGATGGACTCGAAGACCGTTGGTGCTGTGCTGCTTTGTAGTTTGCTCCGGTACAGGTCCCAGTTCACGACATGTACGAGCCGTTTCCCGGGCATGGAAACCGCCGATCCGTTGAGAGCCAGGACTATCCTGATGGGCAGGTGGTCGCTCCCGCGAGTGTCGGCCTCCGGCTTCCAGGTGTGGTTGGCCGTGTTTGGGCTGTTTGTCCAGGTGAGATCTGGGGTGGTGTGTTTCTGCCGAGCGTTGCAGCTCAGCCGTGTCTTCATCCCTGCGGTGTTCATCAGGGTGTAGCGGTGGTGGGTCATCTCATCCAAAAGATTTTGGCCTGCCGAGGTGTCCTGGGCGTAGCCCCACGCTGTGTGTTGGAGGTTGAAGTCTCCCCCGACTATCTTCTGCTCTTTTGGGTAAAGGCCGTCGAGGTGTGCAATCCATCCGTGGTCCCTGGGTTCCCTGACGGAAGCCCGAGGTCGGTAATACACGGACACCAGAATGACAGGAATGTCTTGCTGGGTGGTTCGGACGGCTACCACTTCCTGATGTTCCGTGCACCATTGTTGAAGGTCGATCTTGTGCTGCGGCCAGTGTTTCTTGAGGTAGACCATGGCTTGTCCTTCACGGCCTCCGAACTGGCCCGCCCTAACGGACGGTATCGAGGGATTTGCGTAGGACTTATAGCCGGTCAGCTTGACGGTGGTACAGTAGACTTCTTGCAGTAGGTAGGCGTCTGGGCGTTCCTGTGGTTTGTTAAGATGCTTGGCTTTGAGTTCTGCGGCACGTAGCCGCAAACCTCGGCAGTTCCACTGAGTAACGTTTACTGCCATGCTGGGGGGTTAGGGTTGCTCTGTACGGCACTGCCCATCTGGGCAGCGATGGCCGTGAAGAGCTGGAGCAGCATGGCAGGGTCGATGGTAATCGTTGTAGGAGGAGTTAGCTGGGGCGCCGGCTGTTGACCGTCTCCCCGCTTCTTGCGGTAGTCTTGTCGGATTCGCTTTGAGTTGTCTTGAGACCCCGGAGGAGTGGCGCGCCGTCGCGCCGCCTCTCTAATTTTCCGGACAATATCAAGTCTCCTTGGGCAGTATTTGTCTGTAGCCAGGTGTCCATTCTTTCGGCACATTTGGCAGAAAGGGATGGGGGAAGGGCAGGTCACGTTACCTTGGTCGTCCATTGTCTCTTCGTGGGGCTTGCCGCACGTGGAGCAGACCTGGGGTTCTGGACAGATGTCCGGCTTGTGGCCGATCTTATGACAGTTGCTGCAGGTCACAGCTCGTGCCCTGTACGGGTACACCTGCAGGACGCTGCGCCTGTACCAGATGTGTCTGGGTAGATGGGTTCCCTGGAAGGTGATGAGTGCAGTATTGCCTCCTCGGCTCATCGGCCGAGCTGCCACAACCACTGACCCCTCAGTCTCCAGGCCTGCCATCAGTGAAACATTATCTTCTCCCTGGTCGATGCCATAGATGACACCGCGGATTTGGTTGTCGCCGACTGGCTTGTACGCCTGGATGGGTAGAGGGGTTTCCCAGCTATATGGATTTCGGTAATGCCAAGAAGGGTTTGGGCGGTGGCCTCGGAGTTTACCATCACGGTTATTGTGTTAGTTTCCTTGATGGTTTTAATGGAGACCGCACCCGGTGCGAGCTTGACGGAGGCGGTGATGGCCTCCATTAGCCCTTTCTTGGGGAGAGTTGTGACGTCTGTCTTGGTCTTTGGGCGCAGTGTGATTATGTGGCGCTCTTGCGTCTTGGGTGGAGGCTGGGAGTCTACGGTGCGCGTGTTGGATTTTGCGCTAAGGCGCGCCCTCTTGGCCGCTTTTTTGAAAGCTTTGTCACCCATGGGTGGGGCGAGTTGTGATCGTTGTCGGTGTTTTCTTCTCTGTTAGCTGTGAAGGTGAACAGCGACGTTGAGGCCGCGGCAGCGCCATCAGAGCAAGAGGAGAGCCCACTTGGGGAAGGATTTTGGGCAGCTGTTGCCGCGGATGGGGTCATTTCTGACGACCCCGTTTCCATGTCATGGTCGCCGGGCGCGCGGTGATCAATCTTGACGTCGCCGTTGTCGAGTTTTTTCTTTGGTGGTTTTCGTGGCGGGATGGTGGTGGTTTGCCCCGCGATAGGCTTGGGAGTGGACGAGGCTTGGTTTGATGGATCCTTAGTCAGGCCGAGTTTCGAGTTGCGTTTCAAACGGACCTCGGAAATCGCCGTCTGGAGGCAGGCGTGCATGTCTGCTTCGGATACTTGTTCGAGGTAGCGGCCTACCATCGATTTGCAGGAGTTAAGCATACCTTGCGGCAGGGCCTGGGCGGGCTGGCGCTGGGATGCTGTCATGGCGGTGGATACGGCCGGTGTTTGAGCCGGCCGGAACCATGGTGAAGAGGCCGTGCTGATGGGTGTCGCAAGTCCTGGTTGAGCCGGTGGCTGGGCCAAGGACTGGCGTAGAACTGCAGCAAATGTGGCTGCAAATTTGTCGACCATGATCGACTGGCGCGCGCTGGGTTGGGTTGCGGAGCTTCGAAAGGACACGTCCTTCCTAGTCGGCGGTCAAGCGCGCGCTCCCAGTCGTGGGGTACAACATGAGTTTCTTTTTCCTCTGCTTTCTTTCCAGAATAAAAAAAAAAAAGAAACGTGAGCTTGATTTTTCACTTCGTGCAGGGGGCTTTACTATTCCACCAGAGATAAGCTAACTACCATAGATAATTTTATGCTTATGCAGCCTTTTGAAGATGCACTAGCGAAATTGTGACTGTTTCTTCACAAAAACATGTAGGTAGGAAAGTTCTCTGTGAAACGAATTGAACAACGAAAAGTCTAATATCTCTTCAAGAAATGCATAAATACAATCTTGCCCACTTCTTTTTTTTTTTTTTCAAAATCACTTGCGAACTTTATATTTCGCCCATTTTCTCGAAAACACATCGTCTAAGTTGGGATATTTATCGTGTAAAAAAAAAAAAAACTCTGTCCAAGTTTAAAAGAAGAAGAAAAGAAGAAAATATATGGTGCTATGGGCCTCCTGCGTTGCCCAGGGGTGCTGCGAAAAGGGACTTGTTAGGCCTTGTTTTGGGTAGTACAAACTTGAGCGTCTCAAACTGTCAGGCATGCAGAAGTGTGCCTGCTCTGGTGCGGTCAGCGCGAGATCACGATGAAAATATAAAGAAACCAATAAAAATCCGAACGCCGTCAAAGCTAAGACGCTAAGAGCGCGAGCCAACGAGGTGCCGTTTCACGCGTTCCAAAGTAGACATGACAAAGAAAAAGAAAAAATGAAAGCCTCGCGACACAGGTGTTTCGACGTCACCGCCCAGTGATAATAGACGCGTACCCTAGCTTGGTGGTGTCATGAATTTGGCATTTTTGATTGTCTTCCGGCGTTGAGTCTGGCCGATTTTTAGGCGTCCAAAGGTGTTTTTCGTTCTTCAGCACCAGGCAGAATTAGAAAGCTCAACCAACGTGCCATAAGTAGCGCGAGGCTCGATCAGGTGAGCTTGTACTACCCATAGAACGAGGGCGCTGCAGTTTGTTCAAAGCTTCAGCGCAGGAGGCCAATGGCTGCCGGTTACTCCAAAACTTGAAAGTGATATGAACTAAGACCTAAAAACATAATGATTAAAGAAGGAAAGAAATGAGTAGGGAGTAACAGCACAGGCCTGACACGACCACACACACACACACACGCATAAGAAAAAGAAAAAAAGGAGCGTCACAGAACACTTGCTACAAAACACAGCACAAAAACAGTTGATGCATTGATGCTTTTCTTGTCAGTCTGTTGCTTGTCTAATTTTCAGTTAGGATGGAGCACATCACTTAAACTCACGCTACATATTGTCACGCTCACTCACTTGTGCACATAGCTACAAAGATATACAACCATAGGCGTATGGCATATATCTGTACTTAATATTCGTATAAAAGTCCACTGTCTTTTAAAAAGTCACAAATAATGTTGAGTGCATTTTTGAGTGTTTTTTGGTTCGCTCGAGGACCCAAAATCTTTGCCAAAGATAATGGACGACTGTCGAATAGTTCAAGTCGAATTTTCATTCGATGCCTTTCACTGGCGTAGCACTGACATTCTAAGAGGATGTGGTTAACATCCTCAAAGGATCACCACATTTGCATACTGGGGTCACACGATGTCTAATTCGATGTTTAAGAGTTTAAAAAAAATTTAAATCAAATATGCTCGCTTTGTGCTTAAACAGTTTTTAGGTCAATGCCTCCAAACGTTTTCGGGCTATTGTATATAATGTGTCGGGCTCGGGCCGGGCTCAGGCTTAACATCTTGCAGCCCCTGAGATGAGGAATAATAATTTTAAAAAAAACGGACGAAGACAACGCAGCTTAAATTTATGGATTTGAGCACACCAATAAATAGACTTCCAAATACATGAAGACAGAGAAAGGGAAAGAAGGAACTCAAACGCATAAACTAGGCGATCAACGAGTTCTACCCGGCTCCACACTTTTGGAAAGGGAACCGCCACCCGAACAACAACCCCAAGGGCCAACACACAAGGCGACCTCCAAACCACTAAAACCTAAGCTCAATTTCCTACTTCCAAGCAACATGCATGCTGCAAACCCGCATGCAGCATGTCAGACATGCTGCATGCATGTCTGACAAAGAGGACGTTATGGAAATTGAAAGGAATTCTAGATCCATTTCAAAAGCTTCACCAGGTCAGTCGTTCAATGACTGCAGCCGTTTATTAATTAGCGTGACCACCGACGTACATTCGCTTCAGGGCGAGTTTAAATAGTACCTGCTGAAAACGAGCCCCCACAACACAAGTGTCGATCTCATCGTCTATTGTTATGACTCATGACGCTACCGCGAGCTACACCCAAGGGGCTCAAGGCTACCGAATGCCGCGCTGGCGTTGTTCTGTATTGTAAACGGAAGCTGTAATGTTGAGAGCACATCCTCTCAGTTAAGATATGTGTCCAAAGTCCAGACATGTCAACTACGGGGACGGAGCTTCTGCTCACGCAGATAATTATGTACTACGCCAACAATAATTTCTGGAAAATCGAAATGCCACGTTTCACGCCTACCTTATATGCGCGTATGACGTATTTGTGTGAATAAAACATCCCATGCCATAAAACCAATCAGTGATTCTTAGTGGTAGTTATACCTGCTGAATTCTAGATAAAATGGGAAAAATCCGAATTCCGCAATACTTTCCATGGCGGCAAAAACCCGATTTCTCCCCGATTACGAGCTTGTAACATACCGTCCGATTTTCACACCCCGAATTTTTTTACAGAAATAACTCCAAAAAGAAAATAAATAAACAAGTAAATAATTGTTTTGTTGATTTTTACATATTAAATGGAACTTTCATTTATAACATTTCGGTTAAACATATCATTTGGATCTTGAAAAAGACGCAGTAATCCCGAAGCAAGAAACATAAACGCGAGACGCGCCCTGCGTTTTTTAAGCTGCTAATTCTTTTATTATTTTTATTTTTTTCTTGTATTTGTCATTCTTGTTTTGGCACCAACATAAGTGTTGTATACTTTTTCTTTGTAAAATTAGACATTAATCACCGCGAACCGCGATAGCCTATCTGGACCGTTTCAGTGCTAGGTATCCTGTCGAATTAAAGCAGGTTGTGTCAATGAAGAATGTTCGTGGACCTCGGACTTTCCTAATATCGGATGTCCTGCAGGGTTCCATTCTATCATTGTTGTTGCTGAATATCTGCGTAAACGGTATATCACCGGCAACTAGTTGCATGATAATATATGTTACAATGGAGCCGATTTTTGCCCGTTTTCGGTTTCTGGTGCCATAGAGCCCCATGTATTCGAAAACTCCGTCGGCCGCCATTTCCCCATTGAAATTTTCAGGAAATCATTTATAACTTTTGAATTAGGTATCGGATCGGGCTGAAACTTTGGCATCTGGTTGTGACCTCTACCGCTAGCTTTGGGCGGAGAATGAGCGTTCGGCAATGCCTAGTTTATTTTTGCGGTAGAAAGAAAAGAAAATGTGTAAACTTTTTTTTGTGACACCCTCGTATTTCTACCGAACTGATCTGTGTGCGTTGTATAACTGTAAACCTACTTAACATGTTTGCTCCGAAAAGTACTGGCTGCGATCTGTCGTAGAATACTCAGGTGTCTTATGTATGTGAACGGTTAATATTAATTTTCCTTGTTGCTTTAGGTTTTCGTCCAGTGGCAGAATCATTCGAACCTTTTACTCGAAAACTACAAATGAGAACGCCGGGAGAACAGGTGAAACACCGTAGAACTTAGTCAAGTAAAAGGGGGAAAAGGCGAACAGCCTTGACCCTGTATCCCGAGTCCCGGGCACTTTTGGCGTAGACCCCGGCTGTTTGAAGCCAGGTTGTGGGTACTGCAATTGTGACACAAGATTCGCATCGTTAGAAGGTTAGAAATGTGCTAACAAACTATAGGCCTATCTTTATACTTCCTATATTTTCTAAAGGGCTGGAAAGTATTATTTTAAAACACCTAGACTACGTTTTTTTGCTAAGCACTTTGTAATACCGAATTTTCAATTTGGTTTCCGCAAAGGAAAGTCGACAGAGTCTGTGTTGCTTGAACAACAATAAATTATTTAAAAAATATAAAAAATAGTGGTTGTTTACCCTTGCTATATAGTTATAGAATTTAGACAGGATTTTGATTACATCAACCATAAAATAATACTTGATAAACTATCTTGTTATAGCGTGCGTGGTGTAGCGCTGTCCTTTTTACATTCCTATTTGGAGCAGCTTAGGCAGGCAATGTGTTGTTATCGATGGTGAGGTATCGCCTTTTCTTACCATGCCAGGGGTAGCCAAGCTGCGGCTCTTCGCGTGTTAAAGTGCGGCTCGCGACTCCCCCCCCCCCCCCCGGCCACCCTCCCGGTCACACGAGCACTTCACCAAAAAGAGAAATGGAACGCGTTTTAAATCGAAAGACAGGTTGCAGTTTGGTAGTCTTGTGCTACTGCTACCTTACGTACAGCTGGACTGCTTTTGACTCGGATAGATTGAAAGTAGTTCGAGTTTCGTTTATTTTTTGTTTTGTTTATAGGAGCAGTTCAACGAAATCCGCAGAAAGGATGACGTAAGTGAAGACCCACCAGGAATACAGGCGTTGAAAAAAGCAGACCAAGCGACATGCCGCTGTTGCGGTTTCGTACACCGCACGAGCGCATGCCTGGCTACAGGAAAACAATGCCTTAGCTGTGGCAGAAGTTGGACACTTTGAAAAATCCTGCACGAAAGGTCCACAGTCATCTAACAGCCGAGAGCAGCGCCAATGAGAAAGCTAAAGAAAATACAGCCCCAAAGTCCACCGAGTTGAGTACGAGGACACTGACGAAAGCGAGGAAGACTATCGGCTGTGTCACCTAACAGTGAACAAGATAGACAAAGAAGACCGCTGGAGCGAGACAGTACAGATAGAAAGAGACCGCCTACGCTGCAAGCTCGACACCGGAGCGAATTGCTCCGTAATCCCCAAAAGACTATTCAGCTTTATCTTAAGTAAAAAAAAGTCCGCAAGCGTGACTTAACGGTGTCGTCGTCCTTTGTCCACAAGAAAGAAGCGCGTGCATGGAAATGTGATCCTGAGAGTCTCAACTGGTTCCTCAACGACCCAAGAGGAGTTCTTTGTAGTCAAGGATGATGTACCAGTGACACTGGGGGAGAACTGAGTGAGAGGCTCGGTTTGATCACTCGCATAGCTTCACCATTACATATTCGGACAACCGTGTGTTCATAGAATCGGATCACAAGCCGTTGCAACCTATTTTTATGAAACCACTGCATCAATGTCCGATGACAGTGCAACGAGTGAAGATGGCTCTCCAGAAATACTCGATACAGGTGAAGCATGTACTGGGAAAGAACTGCTACTATAGCATATGCACTTTTGTTTCCCCGTGAAGGAAACAATTAGAGAAGAAGTTTCAAGTAAACGCGCTATACTTCGTTTCAGCTTCGGTCCAGACGCAGCCAAAGCTATAAGCGCGAGCTCCGGGCTTTCAGCATCCCTGCCAAGCACGCGCGCTCGTGCAGTGCAAAAGCACTGTTCTGGGCCACATGCTCGCGCTTGTAGCATCGGCTGCGTCTGGACCGAAGCTGAAACGAAGTATAGACCGCATATCAGTTACTCAAGACCGTCTTCAAGAAATCCGCGAGGCAACTGCAGGTTACGCACAACTGCAGCTGCTGCGTCAGTATGCGCAGACTGCATGGCCGGAACAAAAGGATCAAGTGCCGCAACTTGGAAGACCATTTTGGTCGTACGGAGAGGAAATCCACAAAAGACGGCCTCGTACTCCAAACCAACAAGCTGTAGTCATAAGCTACCAGACAAAATATCCTCAACCTGCTGCCCGCAGCACTCGCAGGCAAGGAGAAGATGAAAAGAAGAGCTCGAGATGTTCTGTTTTTGCCCGGAATCAACGCTGACATCGAGGGCGAGTTCGACAAGTGCAGCACGTGTCAAAAGTACAAACCAAGAAATGTCAAGATGCCACTCTTGAGTCATGGGATGCCAACACTGCCTTGGCAGTATGTTGTAATGGTTCCTTTACTCATGAAGCACGGTACATCATAATAATGGTAGACTTTTACTAATTTTACTTCGAGGTTGAAGAAATGAAAACAACCACAGTTAGAGTTTTGTATGAAAGTCTGCGCAACACACGGACTCCCCTCGAAAATATTAAGTGACAATGGTCCGCCGTTTGGGAGCCATGAGTTCAGACAGTTCCTATAAAACTTGAAGATCGAGCAAATAACTTCAAGCCCTTACCATGCCCGATCAAATGGCATGGCCGAACGATCCGTGAGGCAGGCCAAACAATTGCTGAGAAAAAATGCGAAGAAGGAAGAGTTTTATTATCAACTTTTTTAATGGAGCAACACTCCACGCGACGATGTCCTCCACTCACCAATACGAAGACTGATGAGCTGACATACAAGAACACTGTCGCCTGCCAGGTCTGAACATTACCTACCTGTTATCGTGCCGCCCAAAGCCGTCACACAACGCCTCACAAAAATAAGGCAACAGCAGAAGGCTAGCTACGATAAGTCCTCACGAGCACTACCAGATATTGAAACAGGTTCTGAAACCACAATCTACAACACCCTCAAGCACACGTGGTCACCTGCCGTAGTAGTGGGCCATTCTACAGCAAGGTCCTACAACATTTGGACTCCAGAAGCCCAAGTTCTTCGAAGGACACGCGAACACTTAAGACCAGTGACACACTCCACCAAGAGACGACCTCTGTGGCTACAGGGAGAGTAAACAATGGCCAAGTTGAGTCTGAAACGCGCCCGCTGCTTCGAAGAGGGACAAGGGATAGAAGACCACAACAACGATATGGAGATGACTACGATATTTAGACTCACACGCACCTCTAAAATTGCCTTTCCCAAGAAAGATGTGGCAGCTAGCCAGAGGAAGAGAAAGGCACAAAACGCGCGCCAATAAAAGCTTCCATTCCGAATCGCCATGCTGGCTGATGCGTGTTGCTTCGTACACAGGGGAGATTTTGAAGCTGTTATATTGCCACGAATATCAAGCAAATGCTTGGGATCGTCACGCATAGACGAAATTGTTCGTCTCCTAAAAGTCCTCATTATTCAAAAGTCTATGGAAGCCTGGCTCTAAACATGCTCTCAGTCAATCGGAAAAAAAAAAGCTTGCGATATTTAAATTATTTAGAAGCAATCTCAGAGAGGGGATTTGGTGGATGATTAAATTACCATGATATCGAACAAATATCTATCAAAATGCGTGCTACGAAATAAGTGTCGTACCTAACTTCTGGTACTTGACGTCTAGTGAAACACGGAACTTAGTAATTTCAAATTTTAATCAGTTATGCCACAACTCCTTTTTTTTTTTTTTTGCTGAAGTTTAAACTCTAGCAATTTACTCTAGTTTAGAACGTTGTATTTTGAGAGAAAAAAAATGTCTCGAAATTCAGAAAACAATGATATTTAAAAAGCGCAACGAGACACGGACACGGAAGATAGACAGAGACACAGCGCGCTGTGTCTCTATTTAACTTCCTTGTTCGTGATTCGTTGCGCTTTTTAATTATTGCGGATCACCAACTGGCAAAACTTTCCACCTTTGTCTGAAAACAAATTCAGCACATGGAGAAACAACAAAACGCTCATGGTGGAAAGAAGATTTGGAATTATTTTCAGTGTTCCTTCGAAGACTTTGGTATGTACACACTAAATTGAAATGTGAATGCTGTTTCTGTGCTAAGCGCCATACACGTAAACCACGAAAAGGCCGACCCGTCGTACGACGTGTCGGAAAAGAATTATGTGGGATCATGGCCCAGTACATAATTTGCACAGCAACAATCAACGGCTTTCCGCCGCGTCGTGCTGGATGCCAGATGTTTTGTCGAGCATGTGTCTGGCCCTTCCGACTATAGGCACTGCATGAACGCGCCCCGCCTCCAGGACTTCGAAGAAGAACATTCGTGCGTTCAGTGCCTGCAGTTGTATATACCTGTGCTGTATGGTGGTGGTGGTGTACGGAACAGCGTTCCTGGAACGCGTTCTTTTAGGAGGAACGAAGGAACGGGCCGCCGTTCCATTTTGCATCGGTGGAACTGGAACGGGACCTCGTTACATTTTTACTGGAACGCAGGCACGTAGCCGGGGAAGGGGGGGGGGGCATGGGGCCCGCCCCCCCCGAAATCTTTCAGTTTGCTGGGGCCTCCTCTCCCCCTCCCCCTCATACAGCATTTTCCCATGGGCGCCCCCCCCCCCCCCCCCCGAAACTAAATCCTGGCTACGTGCGTGCAGAAATGAAAAAAGGAAAGGGGTTCCTTTTTTTTTTGTCTAGTGGGGTAATTTGTATTTTATTTCTAAGAGAGAAATTCTAAAAGCATAAATACAATATCTTTACGAAGAGCACGATCTCGTTAACTTTTTAGTTACTTATCTTAGGGTTTATTTTGTATGGTCCTCACTTGGTAACAGTAGGGTGCAGGAGAGCTAGTGGACATTGATTATTTTTTCAGTGTCCGAGACTGCGGTTTTTAAAAGCAAAACCTTTTGTCGAAGGAAAATACAGAAAGAGGGACGTAACGAACTCCGCTACTTTTTTTGCTTCCACGAATCCTCACACACCCAGAAATCTAAGGCCGACTTCACAGCCATCACTGAACTTCTACAAAGAGACCTATAGTTACAACAAAGGTTTTTACCTGACATCGGACGCATCCTTGTATCCCGAATATTGGTCGCTTAAAATGTACACAAAAATTAACCTTTATTTCTTCTCCCCTTGCTTCAAAGTGAACAACGAATCCAACCTTCACGAAGGGGGACTTGTAGTTTTCAAGACTGGTCTTCCAAAATCCCTACCCTCTTCTCACTTGCTCGTCTTGTTGAGAGCAACATCGAGAAGCAACTGTTGTTAAGTTCGAACAAGGTACTTCGTTAGATTGAAACGTGTGAGGTTGTTGTAAAACGCTCGTGCAATATGTGGGGTAACAGTACATTTGGCTCGTCTCACTCGTCCAGCACAAAATATGGTTAAAAGCTGAGATTTTTAAAGGTGAATTGTCAACAAATGAAACCCTGCTGCCACACGTAGCCAGATTTTATTCGGGGGGGGGGGGGGGTCGTCAATAACAACATGCTGTATGAGGGGGAGGGGGAGGGGAGGCCCCAGAAAAAATTTATGATTCGGGGGGGCCGCCCCCTGGATACGTGCCTGCCTGGTGCCCTTTCATCACGGCATTCAAATTCGTATGTTGCCATTTGATAGGATAGATTAAAAAAGAAAACTTTGCTCGATCTAACTAAATATGGTAATCAGCAAAATACAAATGTAACATATATGTAACGATACGTTCCATTTTTAAACCGTAACGGGAACGAGTTCCCTTCTCACTGATGGAACTTGTAATGGGAACGTGTTCCAAAAATCAGGAGGAACGAAAATGAGCTGTCGATCATTTTTTTAAGGAACGTGTACAACACTGGTATATACCACGTATTTTGTTTCTCAACCACCGAGTTGAAATTTTGAAGCAGTATATCAGTGCGTAAAGGAGTATGGTCGACGCTGCAGCGCCAGCGTCACATCATGCCTTTATATTGTTTTCTTCTTCTCGCAGATTTATAATATGAACATTTGTTTATTTTCTAAGAACCCCTTCTTCCACCTTCGGAAGCCTCCGAGATCACCCGAGAACAGTCAGTCCTGTAATCGCTACCCAAGTAGCCTCAGCATCATCTCTGCAAGCACTGAATCACTCGCGTTACTGCTGAAACAAAAACATTTACATTCGATCAAAGCTAGAATATGCAGCATCAGTCTGGGACCCCGGCCACACGGCACTGGTGACGAAACCTCAAATCGCGGCGCACGTTTTATATGTTTTAACTATCATCGCACCCCTAGTGTCTCGTCTATGAAAGCCATCTTCCTACCCTTTCCGTACGTCGCGAAATATCTCGTTTATGCCTTTTCTACAAAATTTACCATTCTAACGCTTCACGAAAAAGTAAATTATTCCTTAACCCCTCATACACTTCTGCACGAGTTGATCATAATTTCAAAGTCGGCATACCTCACTGGCAAACGTCAGCATACATCGACTCCTTCATACCAAGAACGTCATCTGATTATTGGAACCGCCTTCCAGCACCTCTGGTAGGCATACTGTCAATTGAACTATTTAAAGATGCGTTAACTAACCAACTTTGCTAACACGCCGGACTAATTGTTTTCTAACAAAATTGAAAATGGCTGACTTCTTATTGTGTTAATTTTCTCATTGTGATTTTGTATGCCCTCCCCCTCTGTGATGACCTATGGGCCCCGAGGGTATTAAAATAAATGAATAAATAAAATATATTGATATAATTATTATTGGTGTTGTTATTATTCGTATTATTATTATTGTTATTCTTCTTCTTATTATTATTATTATTGTTATTATTGCAACTTCCCAGAACACTACCGCCGGCAGAACACCGAGTCAACCGAGTGGTGTACATAAGAATGCCGGTAAAGTGCAAGTCTGTTCAATCTTACCCACGTGCTCTCGGGTGGAAATTTATTGATCCGCTGACTAAGCAACCTGGAATCCGCAGCCAATCTTTTAAAAAGGAGAGGGGGGGGGGGGTGATCCAGACGTCGAATTGCAGCAAACGTAGGGCTGAGGTCGAAGCACCGCAACGAAACCGCCGGCGCCATAGCAACGCGCAGATAGCAGTTACGAGGCTACGAAACGAGGGAAAAAAATCTAACAAGAAAAGAAAAAAAAGAATACATATTTTTCCCTCCGGGCTGAGCTCATGAGGCACTCCAACAAACTTGTGTACGCTCCCAGAGGACCGTTGAATCCTGCCGTTATCGCGGCGAGGCAGAGGAACTTTGGACCCTAACCGCTCGCTCGGCGAAGCCTGGCTCGTCACAGTTAGCAGACAACGCCGAGTCGCCACTTCCTCCCGCCCAGCCAGCAAGTTCCCCGACTCGAAGACAACGTAAGTAAGGGCGACATTCCTGGGGCGCTGTTGAAACTGAAACGCTTCTTCGTCAACAGCCTACCTTTGGTATAAGGTATACTGTTGGCGCCATAATATAGGATAAAAGAGGGAAAAAAATTCTCCTCTTACGCAGAGAGTTTAGTTGTTTTTTTTTCTCCGAGTTGATTGGGTGCTAGTTTGTGCTGCCAGAGTCCCCTCGGCTTGAGACGTAATCTAGCTTTTGCTTGTTGTTGGTGAGGCGATCGAATTGTGCAGCAAGATTTGCCACCCGTCGATGTCTGTGAATTATGATTTTTGTTATCTTTTCCGAGGATGTACGTTTGTTTACACAACTGTTGTGTCCGTGGAAGCCATGAGTGGTTGAGCGATTTGCATTCTTGCGGGTGTCGGATGTCCAGTGACGTAGTAAGAATGAAAAAAAGAAACAAAACCGACGGCAATTTAAGACGACTTTAAATGCGTGTACTTCCTCACAATAGGAGCCGCAACACTCGATATGGCCTTTTGCTACGCCCACGGTCTCCGTAAGCTTCATTATCTTTCGTTGTGTCGTATACGGCCAGGAAGTGCTCTGAAACGCGTCTTTGGCGCATCGAAACGTGAATTGAGGGGCACGCCAATCAAGGCGCACACAGAGAAGGCGTAGAGAACGCGCGATGACGAGGCAGCCAACTTCGCGCCGTCAGTGGTTAAGGTCCGGGGTAAACAAAGGCACGAGGTGCGCCAGGAGCAGACCAACTTGCACACCGTATAGATCGACTTCAAAGGATGACACCTAAGTTTCGTTCGAGCCCTTGAAAAACGGGTATAGGGATCTGCCAAAGGAACGTGGAGTGCTGGTGTTGCTCATATCGTCCACAATAACACGTAAAAAAAAAAAAAATCAGGAAGAGTACGTTACGGACTCCATTTCTCACTTGGGTTTCCAACGCCATTGGTAGGCGCCATATATACAAGTCGCTCGCTTACCACACCCTGATAGCCATGCGTCCGCTCACTAAGGGCTAAAACTTCTCTGTTAATTACGCGTACCCGATGTGATTCGCCACCCCCTTTCAGAGAGAACTGAACTTCTAATCGGGTGGAAGTGATTTCGTGCTTGGCAACCGACTGGAATTACGGGTGGAACACGTGGTACTGTCATGTCCCGTAACGACGCAGGTCGAATTCACTCCATTTCTGCGAAGGTAAATGCAGCGTGTTTTTCGCACGTGTAATGGTAAACATTGTCTGTTTTACCAGCACTACCTTCATCTGCCACAAAACCATTCAGGAATCCGTCGGCAAAAAAAAAAAAAAGAATGAGCCATATCTGAACTTTTGGCGTAGTCCACAATTGCATATCGGCGTACGATATGAAATTGTGGATGTGTATGGCTTGTCGGTTTCCGAAGATTAAGTTATTTCTTGAGTGGTGTGAACGACTCGCAGATACCTTAAGCA
Organism: Ixodes ricinus; assembly: GCA_037355805.1. Taxonomy (NCBI): domain Eukaryota; kingdom Metazoa; phylum Arthropoda; class Arachnida; order Ixodida; family Ixodidae; genus Ixodes; species Ixodes ricinus. Next base: position 60,874 of record JAZHYW010001945.1, on the reverse strand, counting down.
CGTGTCTACATGTCTGGTATTTTGTTATTTTTTTCGTTCCACTCAACGAATCTGCATTTCAGTCACTAAAAGCCGCCATTACTGGAGGCTGCAATACGTGCCGTTGTTGCTATCTCTTTCTCGAGGCTCTTTCTATGCATGGGTACAACGCAAAGGTAGGCCAAATATATTTTCGCGTTGTGCTTTTTTTTTCTTTAAATAAACTTTAAGTGCACAAATACTTCGTCAACAGTCTCGCGAGGAAGTGTTGCTCTGTGGGAAATATTTCCTCCCGCCGACTCCTATCTACAAGGGAGAAAATAGTAAAAAAGAAAAAGAGAAAAAGACAAGTTCGACTATTTCGGCGTTTTTACTTGGTCTTCTACGTTTATAGAGCTATATGCTGCCAAAAATGAGGGAACGAACGTTCCTTTCTGTGAAGCGGATTTATGGACGACTGCCTCCAAGGAAGTCTTTGTTTGTTTGTTTTTTTTTCGAGACGCATAAAGGTCCGTTCACACTCTTGCAACCGAGTACGACCGAGAAAGACCAGATCGGTTTTTAAGCCTCTTGCGACCTCTTAGGACCGGATGCGCTGCAGCGGAGCTGGTCCTAAGACATCGCAAGAGGCCTAAAAACCGGTCTGGTCTCTCTCGGTCGTACTCGGTTGCAAGAGCGTGAACGGACCTTTATGTGCAGCTGTATTCATTAAATCTCACGGATATATGCTTTACGACGTTCCTGTCAAGCTTAGTTTCAACTTGTATTAATTAGAGTATAGGTGTTCATGAAACATCGTAAGACTGATGAAGTCACCTTTTTCGGATGTAACTAAAACAAAGGCTGTAAGACGGGACCCGTAGGAGGAAAGGGGGGGGGGGTAATTAATCCAAACAATGAGGCAAAAATGCCAGAAAAAAAAATAGCAGACGGCCCTTTACGTCGGATGATTAAATAATTAATTGCGCCACTGGCCTACTAACTCCTGCCATCGTTCACTTCTGTGGCGCGTGACGCGCAACGGAGGAAACAAAAACAAAAAAAAAAGAAGGGAAAAGAGGATGAGACAGGGAACGCGACCCCACCCGCTCATTCTTCAAATAAACACAATCCTTTTCCCCGACGCTGGCGGAAAATGCCTGCTTTATCTCGTCACGCATCAGCGTATTAAACACTTAGCGTAATGTGCGCATAAATCAGTCATGCGTTGCATACTCCATTCGTCCTGTTTATTAAAGTTCGCAGCGACGTTATTAAAATTCAGCTATAATGGCCTAGTCCCACTGGAGCGACGAACGACAAGCAGTGTCGCGCGCAGCCATGCCCCATAACGCATCGTGGGGAACCTTTCTTGGACTTGAGCCTAACTGACTGGCAAAAGATCCGCGTCACGAAGGTTGTTCTAGAAAAAGCTGATATTGTTAGGCTGGCGAACAGTGTTGCTTGTTTGCTTGCCGCATGGAAACATGTTCCCGCATGACCGGTTTATTTTTATTTATAATACCTCTACGATTATGGCCTAGGGCCATCATAACAAGGGCGATTTCTTTCGTATGCAGTTCCCGGTATTCAATCTTCTTACTCCAAGATCTTTTTTTTTTTTTTCTACCGTTTGTCTTTAAATGTGTGCATACGTCAAGAGCCTCGTCCCTCGGCGTGTGTTTTTCCGCTCTTGGTTGTTCGATTATGTCGATAAATTAGCCTTGGCGTGTTTACACGCAACGTATTGTAGCAAAAACGAAAAAAAAATGACCTCATTGACTTCGTTCTTGTGACTGTTTGTTACCAAACGGCACCAGTTTTAGTTAACTGTAGCCAAATTTATTTTCTTATTCAGCGAGGACTCATTGCGTAAACACAAGTGTATCAAGCGACAAATAAAACAACCTCATTCAATGAAAGTAGGTTTATGTGAATGTTTCAATGACTGAACTGAATGATCAGGTATCAGTTTTTGTCGTGAATTCGTGCTTTCCGTTTACACGAAACCTATTGTAGAAAGAACAAAAAAGACGAAAACACAGGTTGCCTTTTACCCTACCGTTAAAGGGAAGATGGGAGCTTCTTGAAAAAAATGAGTTAGATGTGAATTCTAGTGTATTTTTACCCCGTGAACCCGAATACCGAAACCTTTTCCGGCGCAAGTAGTGTGAAACGCGAGAAAACGCGAAAGAAAGTCGCTGTCCGTGACGTCATCGACGGATCTTTTGGCTGCCCAAGGCTAGGGAGGCGGGGCTTCAGCCCCATTTTTAAATTGCTCTTATGGCTCTCCGGCGCGTCGCATTGAAATATAATTGATATTTGTTATTCTAAAGGCCAAATGAACGCAATTCAAGCGTTTTTCTCAAATGCAGAAGTGAATACCGCGGAAGCGCCCACTTCGTTGAAGCGCTCACTATGAACATCTCGCAAACTTGGGATTTCTGCAAATTATATGTTAAGCGCCCGATTGGACGGGACAAGCGCTCATGTCTAGATTAACCCAGTTTTTAGTGAAAGTGTGGTGGACGCTCCCCCGGCATTTTACGGTATAGTTAGTTACGCTGAACCGCAGTTACCACACCATACTCTCGGACAGCTATTTCGGAAGAAGAGAAGAGTGCGCGTGCACAAGCTTTGATGTGTGCTCAAGGTGCGCAAGCGCGCGTGCGCCCGAAGCTTTGAGTGCATAGCCGCAGAAAGTTGTCCAGGAGTATGCGGAGCGCAAGTTCGTCTGCTTCTTTTGCAGGGGTTGTGTTGACGTCAGAACGCCTATACTTCGTTTCACCTTCCGTCCAGACGCAGCCGATGCTACGAGATGTTATGACGAATCAGACAGCGTCAAAAGGGCACCATCATGGTGCTCCTGATGTTTCTGTCCGTGTTCTATCATCGCTGTACCAATCATAAACAAAGAAGGCACAGTGACTTGCACTTTTGACGTTGCTTGATTGGGTCCGTTTTCTCGTAGCATCCGCTGCGTCCGGACGGCAGGTGAAACGAAGTATGCTCTGATTGGCTCTGATTGAAGGATAGTGGGTAGATCTCAAGCCAAGCTGCCTTGAGGTCTATTCACTATCCTTCAATCAGAGCCATTCAAAGCTAGGCGTTCTGACGTCAACACAACTCCTGCAAAAAAAAAAGCAGGCGATTTTGCGTTTTGCATAGACCTTTCCAGAAAACAGCCTGACGGGGCCGTTTTCAGCGTTCGTGTGTTCGGCGCGTGGTTCGCTTGCTTTTCGAAGCGACGAACATGCACGTGCTGAGCTGTGGAGATCCCACGCTGGGCTGTGGATTTGTAAACATTGGAATTATGTACTACAGTATGACAACTGCAGTTCAGCGTAACGGCAGTTAAATGTGTTCTGTAACTACGGTTTAACTATACTTCGTTTCTGCTTAATTCCAGACGCTGCCGACGCTACGAGCTAATGGGACCAATCAAACAGCGTCAAAAGTGCAAGTCACTAGGCCTTCCTTGTACATGATTGGTCCAGCGATGATACAACACGTAGAGAAACATGACGAGCACCATGATGGTGCGCTTTTGAGGCTGTCTGATTGGTCCCTTTCAGCACGTAACGTCCGCTGCGTCTGGGCTTAAGCTGAAACGAAGTATAGGGAATTCAAGAACAAAACGTGAGGGTGCAAGTGAGCTGGTGTAATTTCATAATTTTAGAATTACCCGAGGCTGCGGTGACGCAACACAGGTGAAATTTTACTGCCACAAATTTTTCTCTCGTTACCGCAGTCTCGGGTAATTCTACAATTACAGGGTATTCGTTTTTTTTTTTAAGATCATGACTTGCACGTTGTCACAGAGCGGAAAAACTCTGCCGTCAATAGTTATGACGTAACGTTTTGCTGAGGTCACATCAAACGCGTACAAGCGTACAAAAAAGTGAAATGCAAAAAAAAAAAGCGTGAGAACGGTGAGTGGACATCACGCAACATTTTTTTTCTTTTTCGTTCCCTATTTGAGAAATAATGGAGTCTACGTCTTAATGAACTCTCTACCGTAAGAGGTTTAGAAACTGCTTCGTTTGTCAGACTAAATATGTGTGTGTAGGGGGATCTTTAGTCGAGTGTGTTAGCGCAACGCAGCTCGGAGCACATGGAGCTGAAGCTCGCGTTGCAGAACCCAGGATCCTGGCCTTAATCAACACCACCTAGATAGTCGAGGCCTGCGAACATCCTCCTCTTCCTCCATGAAACGTAATCACAGTTGGATGGCGCCAAATCAGCGATTGGACCCGAGCCCGATGCCGAGCGTAATTCTACGCGTTTGATTGGACACGAGGCCCAGCCGAACGCTGCCCGATTGGAAAAACCAGTTTGAAAATCTAACTGGTCAGACTGGTATTTGGACTGGTCAAACTGGTATTTGAACTGGTCAGACTGGTCTAACAGGAAATCAAACTGGTGCATCTGGTAGCCAGACTGGTCTAACTGGTAACCATATTGATCTAACTGGTCACCATACTGCCTTCCAACTGGTCACCAGAATGGCCTGACTGGTTACCATATTGGCCTAACTGGTTACCATATTGACCGAACTGGTCACCAGATTGGCCGAACTGGTCACCAGATTGGCCGAACTGGTCACCAGATTGGCCGAACTGGTCACCAGATTGGCCGAACTGGTCACCAGATTGGCCGAACTGGTCACCAGATTGGCCGAACTGGTCACCAGATTGGCCGAACTGGTCACCAGATTGGCCGAGCTAGTCAGCAGATTGGCCGAACTGGTCCAACTGGTAACCAGATTGACCAAACTGGTCACCATATTGGCCTATCTGGTCTAACTGTTACCAGTTTGACCCATCTTTCTCACTTTATTTATTGGCTTTCTCACTTTGATTTGTTGACTTTCAAATAATTACGGCATGATCGAGCGTCTACTTACTACTAAGAGATTCATCCCTGAGCCGTTCAAAATACTCTCAGAGGTATGACATTGCTGGAAAAAAATCAACATGGTTGGAATATTTTTTATTGCTTAGGCGGTCACCGAGAAATTCCGTTCATTCAAAACAACCAGTATAAAAGACGGAAACGCAGAACTCGGAAGTAGTGATCGGGTTAGTGTGCCGTTGTATTGAAGTTTGTATGCGCTGTGTATGTGTATGCGCTCACTGTATGTTCAGCTGATGCTTGTAGTAGGCGTATGGTGTCTACATTTGTGTATAATAAAGTTTTCGAAGCGCAGTGGTGGCGTAAACAAATGAAAATAGTTTTTGTCGAACCAGCGTGACAAGTCAACCACCATGACCAGTTCAACCATCAGGTCAACCAGTAGACCAGTTCAACCGTCATGACCAGTCAACCAGCGTGACCAGTTCGAACCACCTTGACCAGTTCAACCATTATGAAACTGGTCAAACTGGAGCAATAACCAAGTTTGAAACTGGTACAAGTTTGAACTGGTCTTTCCAATAGGGTGACGCGGCTCTCATGTCCAATCAGCGTCTTCGCTCGATCTCACTCTGATGACGTCAAAATTCCAGTGCACAGGCTTTGTTTATTCACGTTGTTTTTTGGCTTAATCCCCATCACTGTCCGTTTCGATCTGGATGAGCATTGTGCCGGCGTGCGGTCGTGTCTCACTCCTGCGTGATGCACGACCCCAGCATAGCAGTAGCATAGCAGTACTGGCTAAGGTTCCCATCTATAGTGGAGACAGCCAACACCCATTGGGACTGACTAACCTCCCGCGCTGTCTGAACAAAACACACAATGTCATCACCTCTTCTGTGGTTTGTTAGAATTTCAATAAAGGCGGCCCGTCTAGAAAAGATTCAAGGATGGCCGTAGTTCGAACTCCGTAGCAACCCCCAAAGGGCCTCGCTGAAGCACCCCTTGGAATCTCGGGCGATATAGCCGGCGGCGAGGCAACCGGAAGAACGGTTGGTTGCTTATCAGCACGTGTTGTTCTCGAGGCCCACGCCCGGATTCTTCTCCTCCGTACGCAGACGCGGACACGTCCTCGCCCGACTGCACCGGACAGAGCGCCTCCATCTTCGTCCGACGTACGCTACTCGGAAAATAATCTGGCAGAAGCTGTCTGGTCGTGGGGAGATTGAAAGGTGAGCCCACTTCTCCTTGCATGGATGAAGTGTACACTGAATCGATCGGTTGATCGATGGTCAGAGCGACAGCCAACCGCCGTTTATACCGCACCCCTCGGTCCGGTGCTTCCTTAACATGGCTACAACAAAAGAAAGAGCGCAAGTGTGGCAGATGTATGGATCGTATGTGTTTGGGGCTCATGTATCCGGCGCTTCCGTTACCCAACGCCAAAAAAAAAAAAAATTAGGGGGGGGGGGGGGAGGGAAATTGGGATAAGCATGTATTCGCCCTTTTTTGTTTAGCAACAAACTCTGTGGCGCCATCTACTGGGTAGCCCCGGCACACTTCCAGGCTCTCGTATATTTCCTAATTTTTTACTCGTCATTCTTTTATCATCAGAGATAATTAAGTCTCCATAAGGCTATAAGTGGACATTTTTAGAAGATAGCGTGTATATTTGATTGCGCAAATACTGCCAAAACCGCGCTGTGCTTCGGAACTGGAAATGGTTGGAAGCTATTTGCACACTGGCGCCCCCACTTTTCAACTTACGCGAAAACGCCCTTTGTAACATCGCAACTACACCTTCACCTTAGTTGGAACCATCTGTCTGGAGGAGGTTGGTTTTAATACGTCCCTTTACTGGTAGGCAATTTTGGAGGAACGATTTTGAATAGGGAACTGGGATTGTAGTGTTTACGCTATGCTCCTTTCAAAACTTAAATATTGCGTTTTGTAGGAGGTGTAGGTGTGTGTGTGTGTGGGGGGGGGGGGGGGGGCTGAATTTGTGTATACAGTCACACTGTTTATACACAAGCGTGTGATCATAAGATAGGCAGAAAGCGGAACTAAAGAAAGTGACCGAAGTGTTCACTCTTGCCAGAAATCAATCAAAAGGAGTTTGTCTGTGCATGATTGGCGCGCACCATTCCAAGATAACTTTTACTCTGGCAACCAAAGTAAATAACACGTCCGGCTAACAAAGACGCAAACGGCATAAAACACTCCTCTGTACTATATCAATTCGTGACCTGTGAGCCAATTGAGACCACCAAAAGAGCTACGCAGTCCGAACAGCAGCGATAAAAGAAAACAAGCGAAAACATTCTTTAAGACAAAACCTCGAGACTGGGGAAAAACGAAGGACGACACAACACACTTTGTGAGACTTCGTGTGTTGTGTCGTCCTTATTTTTCCCCCAGTCTTGGGGTTTTATCTTAAAGAATGTTCGTTCATCACCAGCTAGTTTGCGCCCTAATTTTTGGTTTGAAAACATTCGTTGTCATTAACATGTGTGTGACGAGATTATGAATATATAGGATACACCACCAGACGTTCAGAAAATCGCCAATTCTCACTACCGATAGGAGTAATATTTAAAAAATCTATGTTGTTAATTGAGACTCCTTCAGCTTGTGAGTAACTACCCTATAGGTGTTGTCATTGGAGCCCCATGGGCTGTCCTTATTTGTAAATGGTGAATCCGCAACCAAAGCTATGTTTACATTGGAACCCGTGACAGGTAGTGGAATAAGCTAAAACGTAAGACATGCTTTTCCTTAATACGTGAAACGTCCTTTGGCTAGTTGTTCCGGATTTTGTGAAGCCGGATTAAGCTGCCCCGCTGGATTTAGGGGGAATGATTGACGTCACGTGATCTCAACACCAATTCAGTTTCCCCGCTAAATTTATCGGAAAAAATTACGTCACATGGTTTCGTGTCACGTAACCGATACACTAATTCAGTTTCCCCGCTAGATTTAGCGGGAAAATTGACGTCACGTGACCTACACATAAATTCAGTTTCTCTGCTAAATTTAGCAGAGAAATTGACGTAACGTGGCTGAATGTCACGTGACCATACACCAATTCAGCTTCCCCGCCAAATTTAGCGGGAAGTTTACAACGTGACACCGATTGCATATTGGTGCAGCCACGAGGTGCAGCTATTGCTAAACGTTGGTGGTGCTAGAACGTTTCACGTATCCAACAGAATCGCCTAGCAATTTGCCATACATTTTTTGTGACACATTCTCGGGCTTGAAATGCCAGGTCTAAGTTTAACAAGGTTTTCTGCGTATACTGACCATTGCAACAATATAATAAATATAATATCCGTTGCTAAGAAACATTAAGACATTAAGTATGGGGTATAGTTAAAATTTTGAACGATACCCCATTCAGTTTTAAAGACTGGGGTATAGAAAATTTTCCCAGCTAATTTATTTTACTTTAGTCTTCGCCTCGCCCTGCAACAGTACTCCTTGTCGTAACGGGAAAAGGAGGAAAATTGGCGACTCCCTCACCGGAGAAAAGAAGCCGGGAGTGATGTCTTTAGTTTTTTTGCCGATCCCCCGAAGGCCATCCTGGTGATATCCCACACTGCCTGGTCCTAGTTAGGGGGAGAAAATTGGTCCTAGAAGGGCGGGAGAAATCATATGTTAGTCTTTTTAGACTTAGGCTAGGTGGCGCAAGCTAGCGCCCGTTGCAAAGGGTATAGCCAGTAATATCCATCCATCCATCCATCCATCGGGAGTGGACAAAAGTGAGGATAGTACCCTAATCTCGACTGAGTGCAATTTTACCGATACTCCATGGCTAAAAATATGTCTGGTCAATTTGACCGCTGGAAAGCCGGGTTGACCGATTGATCGGTGACCGTTAAGTTTGGCGAGCTTGCGAATTTGTTCTTTAATCTGTCAGGACTCTTCGGTAAATCTCTTCGATTAGGCGGCCGACGAAGTACCGCTGCAGACAGTACTATACTTGACAGAGTATGCCTATATCGGGAGGATGAACGTTTATCTCAGAATCCCAGAAAAAAGTCAAACTCTGCGTTGAAGGAGCAATGTATCAGAAAGGGTCGCATTGCACGCGTGACTGAGTGTCGGGCACTGTAGTTGCGCAGTTGGTGTCGCTTTTTTAGACATCTCTGGCACGTTTGTTAATATCTGCGAGGATTTCGTCATCTATTATGCCTCGAAATTTTCAAATCAGGATTTTTTTTTCGTTTACATGATTACGTTTAATTTCTTTGGAGAGGTAACTGAAACAGAGTCGTGAACAAATTATTGACATACAACCATACAAACACGATTTATTCTGCAAGTTTACATTGATCTTTCTGTTTCCATTTTTAGATATCACACCGTCAGCAACCGATTGTAGGGTATCAAAGGTTGCTTCTTTAATCTATCTCGTGCAATTCCGCGCATATCTGAGCGACCAGTTCTATGGCCCCTTTGACACGAGTGATGCAGAAAAGGAATATGCACTTGAAGTGCGCTCTATGTCGGAATTTCAAGGTCTCGCAAGTCAGGTGTACGATAAGCACGCTCAAAGCAACACACATGAGAGTGCCTCGAAACGCGAGATGTCCATCAACGTCAGCTGAACGTACCCGCTTGACCGTCGTGGGGTTGTCGAGCTCCGGCAGGGAACAATCTTGACGTGTTCTGCACTGACGACCGCCAATCGCGCGACATCGACATAAATGCAGGGTCGGGAACGCAGGCGCCGCTCGATTTTCTTCGATCCCGGCGCTAAAAATGTGCGTAAAAGAAAGCGAGAGCAAGGCAGATTCTGCATTTAATGGCGTGCGGGGTTTCATTTGCCGCACTCAGTCCGCCCAGGTCGAAAAGTCGTTTCATGTTTCCCGTCACTTCTCGTGAAAAACGAGATTCGGACACACGACGGGAAAGCTCCAGCCTTTGCTTTTGGCGTGTCTTCCTTATTTTAAATTGTTGATTTTTTTTAGGAAAACATATATATATATATATATATATATATATATATATATATATATATATATATATATATATATATATATATATATATATATATATATATATATATGCGCGACGTGCCGCTTTTCCTAGCCACATTGTATGTTCAGAAAGCTAAAGATTACTACAAAGTTAACCCCAGTTAGCACATTTACATATACTACGCTCAAATGAATGATCGCAATATCAGCTGTCGAAACCATAACAAACGTCAAACAATCACGGAATTTCGCAGAAATCGGCTTTTAGATCACTACCATAAAATCGACGTTTATTTTCTGGACGATACTTTGCACTCGACGTATGGTCCGCTGAAGCAGATTTCGGTTGAAAAGAAACATTCCTTTCCTTAGATAGTCCGCACCCGGTGCCAGCGTTGGTGGTAACGCGTTACAAGTAAGTGCGTTACTTGTAACGCCGTTATACGTCACTTGTAACATTTAACACGTAACACGTTACTTGGAACATGTTACTTTTTTGAACGTAGTTACGTTACTCGTTGATCGCCCCAAGACTTGGGAAAAAATTACACCGATTGTTCTCCTGTTTCTAGGCGTCAAATCATATGAATTCTTGGCACTCATCCCACATACCTTCTAAATTTCGGCTTTCTTTTCCCTCACGCAAAACACTCCCACTTTATAACGTTTTAATTCAGAAATAAACAGTAACGCAAAATTAAGGTGCGTTACTTTTTATTGGTAATGCTACATGTAACGCGCGTTCCTTTTATTTTGAAGTAACGTAGGTTCGTAACGCGTTCCTTTCATTTGCAAACAAAAAGTAATGTATTTCGTAACTTTTTTTTTTCCGTAACGCCTACAACACTGCCCGGTGCATATTCCTCACCTGGTGCCTAGTCTGCAAGTCAAAGAGAGAGAGAGAGAGAGAGAAAAAAAGAAAAAAACATACGCGCATTACGCTTTGACAAGTGTATGATAATGTGAAAAATGTGGACCGGCTTACTAGAATCGGCGTCTTAGCTTAGGCTATGTGAAAGAACGCCTGCCAAGCCTGGGGAGCCGCCAGCTCTTGTGACTCGACTTCATGCGCACACTACGCTCGTGCCTATGCGGAACGTAGGTTCGTCTGCTTCTTTTGCAAGGGTTCTGGTGACGTCACAAAGACGCCGAGCTCTGATTGGCTATGATTGGAAGGATAGTGGGTAGACCTCAAGGCAGCTTGCTTTGAGGTCTACCCGCTGTCCTTCCAATCGGAGCCAATCAGAGCTCGGCGTCTTTCTGATGTACCAGAACCCTTGCAATAGAAGCAGACGAACCTACGTTCCGACATAGCTTCCGGGATGCTTTCTTTCATACAGTCTAAGTTACAAAGACCCCTAAAAAGAAAAAAAACTGTTTTTTTTAGACAGTTTGGGTGGGACACGCGTATTAAAAAATAAATTTTACGAGAGATTTATTTGCAATTCTGCGTGCAAAGTCCATGACGTCACGGAATGGTCATTCGCTCATCGAGATGGTCATTCGCTCTTTTCACCTCTCTTCCACGCGCCCGAAATGCCGAGAGAGAAAACAAGTGGAAATGAGGTATACGGCCGACTAAATCGCGTCTCGCACCGTCAATATTGCTCTAAATTTTTTTTTTCGTGTAAAATTAATTTGTTGTTACGCGTGTCCCAACCAGGCTGTTTAAAAAAACGTGTTTTTTTTTCTTTTTCAGTGTCCCTTTAATACCCGTGCCACACGGGCAACTCGAATCCCATTTATAAGGAATGACATTTGAACGATCGATCAATCAGCGCGCGACACTCCGAGCGTGGGACGTTCCACGCGCGACAGATCGCGAGCCGATTCGTCGATCACACGAATGTCATTCGTTGTAAATGGCTTTCGAGATTGCCCGTGTGGCACGGGTATAGGACACCGATTCTAGCAAGCCGGCTCTGGAAAGACCAAATCCTGGTGGTCTGCACCTGTAGATAGCCTCCACACCGTGTCAAAAGTTTAACTTTTAAACTTGCATTGTCCACGAAATATAGGCCTAAAAATATATGTTGGTAAAAAAAGTAACGTAAATAAGCAAAAAGGCGCTGCACAAGGCCAAGTTAGAACATAAATGTATTCAGCTTCGCTTGATTGACTAAAGCTTTCCAATAAGGTGTTCTCAGAAAGACTGCGTTAGCATGAGCGGTTACACAGTTCATAGAGGGCATGCTTACAAGGGATAAAATACCTATAAACACCAAACAGGTTGTTTGATTTTGATGCACATTTTGTCCCACGATCCGTCAAAATAATCCGCCAAAATAACCGAAGATCCGGGAATCCACCTGGCGGTTCTCCTTGTTTATACAAAAACAGTTATATGAAGTACATTAACTTTATTCTGCACACGCCACTCCAGTGCGTTACATCGCCAACAGTATTGAACTTCACTCACTGCATTTTACATGGTGGCAGTACGGATGTGCAACATCTGATTTCCCTTGCTGTTCGAGATGTGTCAAAACTCATGATACAGCCTCACTCTATGTTAGTACCGAGAGTGTTCCTATGCTCTAATATTTGTCTCCAACCTCTTTTTGTGATGCACCTCGTGGGTCTTAAGGCAAAATAATAAATGAATCAATAAATGTGATCCATCATGTCACTTTCACCGTTCGCCGGGCAAAGCCGAGTCACCTTAGTAGGTACATCGCCGCGTTTGTTCGCGTCTCGATACATTTGGCATGGAGCGTAGCGCTGTGTCTTCAGGGCGGAGCATGTCCTGCACTTCTAATGTCGCAAAACACTATAAGACCTGGAACCAAGCTCCAGTACACAACTAAAGGGAAGTTATGCGTAAACGTAGGAAAGCCTGAAACTAATGACTGTTGTACCAGCCTCCCGAAATAGTTTCTAAATTACTGTATCGATCTTTTGACTTTGATCGAACGTCATCTCGTCTGTATAGATGGACACCACTCTACTGAATTATGGTTTCACTATAGCCGTAAGAGATACAGATTGTGACTATGTAAGGCGTTCATTGCTTCTCGACTGGTATCGGGTTGTTCTTATAGGGAGTATTCACTGGCGGCCATAGCTGTGTGCTCGACGGCTGAGCGCGCGCTGACGGCGGGCTCACGCAGTTCTTTTGCAACGTGCATCCCGCGCCATCAAGGCTGCCGGCCTCAGCAGCATATTAATGTGAGCTCGTTCTGAGTATGTGCTCTAAACATAGCCCTCAAATATGGCGTCCAGTGAATACGCTCTATTTAGTGATGTCGCGAGTTTATAGACTGCCCAGAATAAATGGTAGCTGGGCTAGTGACGCCCTGTTGTGAAGTTGATAGTAACTTTAAACGAGACAATTATAACCATAATAACATATTTCACACCAACACAATGCCACGTTTATATAGCCATAAATTTACAGGCTCTCTATTATATCTCAGATGCTAACCGTTGCCTTGGTATGGCAATTCGTTGGAGCGAAAACTTTCTCTGCTTGTAGCTGAGCTAGTTGGTGATGCTTGCCTCTGAAAGATGCCAGCTGAACGCAGAAGATACGCAGAGAAAGAGAGAGAGAGAGAGAGAAAAAGTACAAGTACACTGATAGACTAGCAACCTTGTTGTTGTTGTTGCTGTTAGCCTATGGAAGAGTTGCCTATTGTGGTTGGCCTATGGGAGTTTAATGAAGATAAACCTCTTCTCCCAAACCCATTGGTTCCGAGATATGAATTTTCCTCCTCGTCGGTTGTCTTATCATTATTTTTTCATGTCGTCCTAATTTGTACCTCCTGAATCTAGAAATACAAATATAATAAATAAGACAGCCGACCAGGAGGAATTTTCTTATCTCGGAACTAATGGGTGTAGAAGAAGAGGTTTATCTTTAGTACCTATAAGCTGAGACTGCAGCCAAAGCTACCAGCGCTAGCTAAACCGTGCTTCTGGCTTTGATAAGTGCATTTCCAGCGAGCGCACTCTCAGCGCAGCATTTCCAGCGCAGCAATAATAGGCAACTCTTCCACAGGCCAACAACAACAACAAGATTGCTAGTCCATCAGTGTATCAGTGTGCTTAGTCCTTTTTTTTCTCGCGCTTTCTAGAAAACTTTTCAAAGCAGCGACCTCGTGCTCTCGTGCTTGTGGCATTGGCTGCAGTTAAGAGTGAACGGAGTATATGTGCCTTGCATGTGACGTCATATGATACTGTACCATTGCTCTGTACTGCTTCTGTGCCCGTACCTTCTGCAGCGCACGTTTCGCAAAATCGAATTTGTTCTTCTTGGCAACCTTGCAGAGTACAGATTCGATGATGCCAAATGCATGTTGCAGAAGGTACGGGCACAGGAACATGATACGGAGCAATGGCGGCTGACGTGACGTCAATGCAAGCCATGTATAAGTCCAGCAGTGTGTTTGCTCCCTCTCTCTCTCTCTCTCTCTCTCTCTCTCTCTCTCGTGTATCTTTCTACGTCCAGCTGGCATCTTTTAGAAATGAAAACTGTCGTCACTGATGGATTACAGAAACTGACATGCTGAAGTCGTCAAGTGTCATCTGAATTCTTCGAATATAAAAGTCGTGAGTCGCTTGGCTAGTATATGATAACTTTCATAAGCAAGTATTGTCCAACATTCGTCTAGAGAAACGTGGGGCATGCCAGTAAAAGACGTAACCATAAAAATGGCCAACCTTAACGGAAACCGAGATCACAAGTAACACGCCACCCGCGCTTTGAATCGTGGGTGAACGTTTAACGGATCACCTTGGGTGAATGTTGATGTGCGCGCATGTGCGCGCTTGTTGCCGTGAGCTCTGCGAGTACTATCTTTGCAACCGGAAAATTTCTGGATGTGAAAATTGGCCTAAAATTTTAAGGTTTTCATTTGTTCTGCCCTTACCGCCGTAGGGGAGTGAAGGATTTTGCGGGTATGCGTGGAATCGAATGGTGGACTCTGAATTGCAGATGACGCACTCCGAGTTCAGGGCGTTCCGCGTCGGCAGCATGACTGCGGTGACGCTGTGCACCATGTGCCTGGTCGGCGTGGGCCTCCTCCTGCTCATCTCGGGAGCTGTTGTCACGGGCATCGTGTACACCGAAGTGCGGCCACCCACGGCCGATGAGAACTACGACAGGTGAGCGGCACGCCTCCTGCGATGTCCCAGCACCTCCTGACCCCTTTGACGCCCCATCTCCTTTATCTCTCTTTCCGTCTCACACGCATTGGTGTACGTAGCAATATGGATAAAATGCATCCGAATTATGGAAGCATAAAATGGGGGATAGTAACGTGAACAATGTCGTTTCGCATTATAATTTCTAACTTATGGATTTTCTGTTATCTTTACTTAATACCAATCTTGAATTCGCATTAATTTCATGAAATTCAATGGACTGTACGAAATCGGGAAAGCTATAATATGCGCAAGAACCTTTTACATTCATTTTTACCACAGCTATTTATGCCCTACATTTCCCGTTGTTACAGCTTCCTTAAATATGAAGATAATCCCACTTTCCAGACTAGGCGGTCAATGAAGGATTTTAAGTTGCGTTGCAGTTTGGTATCAATGCGGGATTTTAAATGCTATCTAGTCATGAACATGTTCCAAATAAAATTAATAAAAATTTAATTATTTCGTTTTTCAACACCTGATGATCACCAAGGAAACATAAATTTAGAACTGGCCATGCTATGAACGCCATGTGTTTGCTCAGTTTTTGAATTTACCCTCGCATTCACTGATACAGTTGAAGAATGATGATTAATAAAGCTTGGACTTGGGTTTGGGCTAGTTGGTTGTACATTGATAGACGTGCTGCGCTGCGAGTTAAACGCGTGACCAAAAATTTTTGGTCACGCGTTTAACTTCGCAGCGCAGCACGTCTATCAATATCGAAGAATGATGACTTGTTTCGTATGTGACAAGCACTATTGTATATGGCGAACAGCAAAGTCTCCGGACTGAACACAGTTCACAAACTGTCTTGGACCCTCCGTACTGAGGACCAAGGCCCGGTTGTGTGGAGCGGAGTTATGGTACTATGATATAAAAATTGTTGGAAGCTAAAAGCATATGTTTTTTCGTCTTCGTCCATGTATTTTGTAAGCTTTCATTTTTTGTAGATTTCAGTCAACACGCTCGTTAAACTCTTCGATGTGAAGTACATGCAGTAAATGCAAAACATTGTAGCCCGATCAAAGCGAGAAATTTGGCCAAGCTTCACCAAGTCCCCTCGGTCGAGGGCATTTGGGGATGCAGAGTAGCGTACGTTGAAAGCGTTGTGGCCCGTGCGGTTGTATAGGCGCGCACATCGACCCACGGACTGCGCGCGTCATCGCAGGTACCGCGGCGCCGACCTGCGGAGAGTGCTGGGCCCGCTGATGCTCTGCCTGGGCGGTTTTCTGCTCATCGGAGGCTGCGTGTTCATGGCCTTCGGCTACTACTCCAACTATCGAGACGAAGAATCGGGCTATTCACAGGCCCACGCGCGCGACTACGACAGCAGCCAGAATCCCAAAGATGTCAAAGTGAGCACGTACTGAGCGCCTCAGGTATTGGTTTAAATATTCCTTTCCGCGGCCACAGTCCCGGTTCTGCGGAGGAGACCCAAGTGTTCCCCCTGTCCTCGTCGCTTTCTCACCCTCGTTCCCTGCTGCTTCCGATGTGCGACGCTGCTGGGAAGCTGGAGGCGACCGCTCCAAGACGTCGACAACTTTTCTCTCTCGTTCAGAGGGACCGTATCCACATACGCGCGGTGGTGACGTCACGCTGTTGCGGTGGCGCTGCTGTCGGTGGGGCGCATGCGTAGACCCTTTCTTTCACGCAAAATCTGGTTTCTGCGCACGCGCAGTGCCCTCACCTGGTGTGGGCAAGCGAGAACTCGTCTGTAAAAGCCCGTTGTCTATATGCGGGGATGCGACGATAGTATCAGGTGGAACTCAGTAGGCTCTCGAATGACTAAAAATTCTAGTTTACGGCAATATTTTTGTTTGCAGTAATTGGCATAATAAATCGGTGTTTACTTTACCTCACTACGAAGAAATAGGCGATTACTGGCACCTGTTCTGCATAGACGCATCCAACCCCAAGAGAATCGAGGGCAATGCGTACCGTTTAAGGACGTTCACAGGGGACACAAAGGGTAAAGGGTAAAGAAAAGTACAGTAGTGTGAAGGGAAAAAAAGAGGAGAACTGGCACGCCAAATTAAGGAAAGAGCATTTAGACCGCATAGGAACTTTTAACGCGCAATCAAGACCGAAATAAGACTCCGTCAAATGGCGGGTACCTCGGCGGGGGTTTAATTAAGCCCACCTGCGGGGTGGGACTTTCATAGACCGGCATTTTGGTTCGGAGCCACCAACGCGGCTGCAGCAGTGCGGAAAACAAATCATGCAGCCTTGCTTGAGCCTTTCAGGATGCTTATGCTCAGCAAATAGTTTTAATTACAACGATTGATGAGTGTGATGTGCCATGGTTCAAACAATGTAATTCCCAATAATACATCTAATTTTCGTTACTCGTTTGTTTATATTACCGATCCGCAAAAGTACTATTCTGCGTTCTGTCATCGGTGTTTCTCGCTACTGCGTGCCAAAAGCTAGAAACCTGACTAACGTGAAAGAGAAACAAAAAAGAAAGAGAGGGAAAAGAGAGAAGGGGAAGGGGGGAGAGAGAGAGAGAGATTAAAAGGTGGGAGGTAGGGCGAAGCTTTACGAATAAACAGTTGCACAGTGGTCGTTCGTCCTTCGGGAATTAAAACAGTGTTGTTTCTTACAGCGCGTCAAGCATAGACAGGAGTTAGGAAGACAAAAACAAAGGTTGGGGGGGGGGGGGGGCGAGAGAGAGAGAGAGAGAGAGAGAAAGAGAGAGAGGGGGCGTTGAGCGCCTTTTCACAGAGCTACCGGGAGGGATCCCGTCTTATGCTTTCCTTCGTAGTACTGTTATTAGAAACCTCACCCATTTCCGATGTCCAAAAGTACATGAAGCCCAATATCCCAATCTCCTCTCGCAGAACTTTCCCTGTATGCACAATGTTGGTGGCAATCGCAGTCTAGCAAAATGACTTGAAGACGTGTAGGAACGTGCTTTGTAGCACCAGTTTAATGTGCCAATATAAGGGCGATTTTTATTTTTGAGGCGATACATCTTTTTTTATTGACGTGCTTGTTACGTGAAAACCGTTTTCACTGTGTGTTTAAGGAGTTGACGGACATTGTGGGGAGATAACCGTCACTATCAGCTGGCTTATTGAATAAGTTGTGAGAAGTAACGTTTAATTATGTTTTTATGGATCATTTACAACTGCTGTTTTGAAGGTGGAGATCTTTTAGTCAATAAATATTTAAACAAATTTGTAAAAAAAGTTTTCAGATACACATGAATCAGTTCTCGGGTATTAGTCGACTGATTGCAAAACTGAATGCGAACACAACGATGCAAGCCCTTCTCACAATGATGCCTTGAAGAGCAACGTGCCCATGGCGGGCAAAGCGTCGTTAATTGACAGCTTGCTCTCTGCGGTACCACCATCGGTAGACTACAAAGTCACGAGTAATTAAGTCACTCCTTTACGCACTTGCATCTGCTCCTGCATCTTCTTTCAGAATAAGACGACATAAAGCACACAATTTTGAATCCATACATCGAACCCCACTGCCCTTTCGCAAATTGTATAAATTGGTTTGTAACCTTGTTTAGCGGACACATAAAACGCCTTCAGTACGAACTCCTTCCAAGAATCGGCTAATCAGTGCTCGCTGATGGGCACACGCAGAGTCAAGTTTGCGAGCTGATTCGCCGATTCTTTAAATGAATTCGTTCTGAAGGCCTTTTAAGTGCCCGTAAAACAGGGGTAATATTTTATACCCCTTTTTCGCGGGCAGTTAAAAGGTCTTCAGAAAGAACCCCTTCAAGGAATCGGCAAGTCAGCTCGCGATCTCAACTTCTCGCCTGCCGATCGGCGTGCACTGTACTTGGCCGATTCTTTAAGGAGTCGCTGCTGAAGGCCTTTGACGCGCTCATAAAACAGGGGTATTAGCCCCTAATAATTCCCACCCTCACAACTGCGATTGCAACATGGCTTATAAAACCTATTTCTAAAAAAATTAATAAAGGTAATTTACTTAGGCAACTGATTATGACGGTTATTCCCCATCTAATGTCTCTCGAGATAGATTAACGTACAATAATCATTATATCCTCGTAAAGGGCACCTGCATTTTTTAATGATTTGATTAAAAGTATTTTCATGTATAAGACACATAAAGTTTTACCATGCGCGTTGATAAGAAATATCAATTAAACAAATTAGATTCTGCGTGCCTCATGAAGGACAATTAATAAGGTGTAAGTCATGTTAGCGCTAAGATCTTAGCATAACATAGGTTACGGGTACGCTTAAATTACACAAGAGTACAGGAGGAAATGTTCAGCGCTGGCACAGTAGTGAAATATATTGGCACCTGACCCAATTGAAAATTACAAACTATTATCGTAAATGTGCGTGCATGACATACAAACTAAGCAAGTCGCTTGTGTCTTTCGCTCGACTAATTATACTATTTCCGAACGACACACCAAACCATGCATCCACTGGGACGTTTACGTGACAAGCCTTCTGATTAGTTGTTACTACATTTTGACAAGCGTACTGCACTCAAGTGGGCCAGGTGTTTCTTACCTATATTCTTACGCAAATGCGGAGAGCAAGTCGTCTGGTTCTTCCGCAGGAGTGGCGGTGACGTCAGAACGACGCTGAGCTCTGATTGGCTGATTGAGAAAAAATAGTGGGTAGAGCTCAAGGCATCTACCCACTCTTTTTTTTCAATCAGCCAATAAGAGCTCGGCGTCGTTCTGACGTCACCACAACTCCTGAGCAAGAAGCAGACGACTTGCTCTCCGCATAAGCTTTATCCTTCCTCATATTTTTAATATTTGTGGCATTTGTTTCGCTACAAAGACGTCACTGGGACCCTCGACAACACGTTGAGGAACAATGCGAGCTCACTTGCTGTCGCTGTAGCAAGTGACACCCGAGAGTCGTATACGATAGCTCCGCTGATGCAAACGAACAATGGCTGCCTCTCTTTCAGTTGTATGACCTGCGCGGCTCGTCGAGGGAAGACGCGGAGGCTGGGGCGAGGATGATGGAGCGTTGATCGTCGCCTCCAACGTGCAAAACCCACCAACTTGTACATATGCCCAGAAAACATCACAACCGCCTACGCTCTCTCCGTTGGTTTTCGAGTTTACAGCGTGAAAACCAGCAAAAGAAGAGAGAACAAAGAAAACGATTGAAGAATAAATTTGCGTAGTTAGGAGTCGCGAGATAACCGTATATCTGTTTTCATCGTTTAAGGAAACTTTTAATGTCGCCTTTGCCTTTCTTGCTTGTTTAGTGGCCACGTGAAAGGGTCGCGCTCGTTGCACAGGCTTTTGTTAAAATGTCATTCCCGAATGCAAGTGTATCCATTATTGCTCTGTAACAACCTAGTTTGACATCGTGTGTCTTGTGTGCGCGTGTATAAATCTCGCAAAGATTTTTTTTATTTCTTTTTATGAATGTGCCATTGTTTGTCGGTTGGGTACTCCTCTAGCGAATAAAGACATATCTGTATAAAATTCCGCATGTACTGTAAATCATATAAAAATGTATTTCAGGTGCTATGCATGAGATCTCTACAGCCGAGGCTTCCTCGAAGCCAGCAACACCATATTTTTCAAGAGTGTCGCACGCAACCAAAACTGACCTGTCCGTAACAGTGGTTCGATGAAGGTTAAGCGCAAGAATAAATTACGGCAAAGCTCGGAGAGCGCACCGGCATATTGAGAAAACATTTTCGTATAGTGAAAAAAATTATACGATCATTGTCACCGATGCACGTGAAGATGCCACTGCAGGCCTCTGCAAACCGAATCGACAGGCATAAGTAAAGTTTCCAGGAAGGACAGGCGCTTGTCACACGAGCGATTTCAAAGCAGACAAAGAGAGCACAGTTGATCGAATGTCGAGTTTATACTTCATTTCACAATTTGTGCTCATCGTCGTCAAAAGTACAGGACTAAAAGGGGTCGTGCAACGATATTGGATAGCAATGTTTCTGAGTTTAAACAAGCTTAGCCTACTGGCAGTAGAGTCAGTGACAGGCGAAGAATTCAGGTAAATCTTTTCCCACACCTTTCCACTTTAGCAGAACGCTGGAGAGGGGTGACCTTGTCCTCTCCGGCATTCGCTCTGCGGAAGATCAAAGGAGTGGGAGAGCTTCCCCTAACTCTTGAACACCACACGCAACGCCACTGACCAAGAAGTTCCGTTGTCGCCGCGCAATTTCAAGGAAGAGAACGGACGTTTTCTTTCAGTCTCTTCGCAAAACTTGATGACAAAGTTGTGGGGATCGTTGCCGTTGTCAGCAATGCGATCCCCGGGATTTCGTCATCAAGCTTTGCAATCCCCGCGGTGACGATATCTAAATGCGACTCATACAGTGGACACGAGAATTGCGTGAGCATTCGATTTGAACACGTGACAATCAATGCCTCGACCTGCATTCGGGTAGTGGATCGTGCCCAGTGGCAGTCACCAGACGGTGGCCGCAGCTACACCCAACCCCCGGGCACGGTGGCCCGCCGCTCACCCCCCCCCCGCCTCGTCGCCCGCCGCGACCCCCCTCCCCCTTTCTCGTGGCCCGCCGTGACACCCCCGGAGCGCTGCAGCCGGCGCGGTTCGCCCCCCCCCCCCCTCGCACCCCCCTTGTGACGCCACTGCTCGTGCCCAATAGACCTATGACGCTTTACAGCAGCTAGCATGAGCGCTGCCACGACCGACCTTCAGTTTGTGTATCGTCTATCCCGTTCCACTGCACTCGCCTTACCACGTATAAGGCAGGTTATTGCCACTTTGACGGCCACTACGTCCTTGTCCGTGCATAGGTCTAGAGCGCATGCTCAGAAACGAGCCCGTATTCAATAGGCTTGCTAAGACTCGGCAAGCCTTGAGTAGGTCGGGTAATGCACGGTTCAATCTGAACGCGTGTGTAGCTCGTCCATAGCTGCACGCACTCAAGCAGTCACGCAGCACAGCTACGTCGACGTGCCGCACAGCGCATGCCTTCCCGTATAAAAGATTCCAAGCAAATAACCAAAATAAGGCTGTGACGAACGCACGTGCAGATGCCATTTGTTTTAGGCTTTTGCTTTAGAAGAGTTACTGCTGAAGACGCCAGCACGTGCAGCTCGTGTAACTAGTCTCGTAGCATACTTCTTGGCGGTTGCAATTAGAAAAGGTCTATCGCTGCGTTGATGGGAATAGCCGGGCCTTAACAATGTGTGGAGCTCAGCACGTGCACCCTGTGCCCTCGCTTTCACGCGCTCGAACACGTGCCTCAACCAATGTAGCATCATAGCCCTCTATACGACAAAGCCTGGCAGATCGCCACGAGAAGTGGCCGCCAAATTGGAGAAGGTAGAGCGGCAGACAACGGATGAGGGGAGAGCCACGTGACGGGCGCTCCGCTGCGGCGAGACGCCGAAACACACTTTTCCCGAGCGATGGAAGGTCCGCTCGTGCTCCTCGCGTTCCTCGCGCTGCCGCTTCTTTTCTCGTCGGGTTTGAAAACCATGTTTCGGGTCCTCGCCGCTGCAAAAGCTGTGCGCTGACGTCCAGGTTCCCCGAGAAATGCTCTGTGCTACCAGATCCTCGCGCTCCAAATCTGCGACCAGGCACTCTATGGCTCCGTCGACGAACTGTTTGGCTTTGTGAGTATAGATTATAGAGGAGGCTGGCAGCACCTGACTCTTGGGCCTGCAGTTTCGGTTTGCAGACACGATTACCGTAGTAGCGGCGACAAATTGGTGAAAGGCGATCAGTCTGCTGTGACGTGACGAAGGAAGACAAAATGTATTTCTGTGATGTTTGCTGAGTGATGCTGTTAACTTGAAAAAAACAAAAAAGTCGTAACGAGCGGCGTAGCGAGCAGGCGACAGAGTGCGTCGTCTGCTCGCTGCGGTTATCGGGAGAGGACACAAGTTACAACTATGGTTAAATCGGTCGTCTGCTAACATGTCCGCCGTTAGACCCTGGCAAGTTTGTTCTTATTATTCACGGAAAAGAAACTTCGCCTTGAAATTTCACAAAGTAAAATGCACCAGATACTAAGTGCGCACGGGTGGCACTCAGTTGGTCGAACGACGTATTAGCGAACGCCGACTTTTCATCGAAAGACACTTTAGCGAATGGTCGGCCGCCGCGAAGCGGCGATTTTCGGGTGGGCCACGTAATTAACATGTTCGTAATGAGCAGCCGCGAAGCGGCGTAAATGCAACGGGGGGGGGGGTTAACGCGTTTGGTCGTGCGACTACTGCGTAATGCACGTTAAAGACCCCGAGTTTGTCGTCGTGTTTCTTTGTCTGCATGCCTTATCTACAGCGAGAACCCGTGTCGCCGCTATACCTCAAAGACAGACCGAGAACTTGCTGTCTAAATATTCCATGTTTACTTCGAGAAAGTCATATTTCTGGTCCCTCGCCCTCGTGTGATAGTTCTCATATGTTCATTACGCAACAGGCAAGTCATAAACCTCGAAAAGGTAACGCTCAGCGTTACCTTTCCGAATACAGTCATATACGTGGCTTCCGGTCGACAAATACAACTTTTTATTTTTTAAGTGATGTCGAGTTTTAGCGTGTTTCTCTTTTCAAGTCATGTATGAGCGGACCAACCAGCATCGCTGCGCCACCTCCTGTGAGGTGAGCTTCCAGTCGCTACGAGGGAGCTTCCAATCGCTACAATGAAAGGACGCACAAGTATACGCGAGATAAGGCAGGGATATGGTTATAACACAATACTCGTATTCACCTCAAGAACAACAGTAAAATAATAATAATAATAATAATAATAATTCCGCAGACACATTCAAGACCTTTACGTCTAAGAATGCGAAAGCATTCCTACACGCAGCGCATTCCTACAAGTAGCTCGCCCCACTGCGCAGGCGCGGCGAACCCCGCCGGCTTCACGACGGCTTCCGTGACGAAGCATCCGCCTTGCTGTGCTTTTCTTTGTGTTTTATCTCTGAGGCGCGTGCTTGATGACGTATTGGTGTGACCACAATGTCGGTCCCAACGCCGCCGCTTTTTCGCGTAATGGGACAAGTAAGGCTTTCGCCTTGAAAAGTCCGGCTCTTCGCGGAGCATTACCAATTTACCCCTTTACGTGGCGCACTCAGATATTTAAAGGTGCATTTCAGATGAGCTATACGTTATTCTACCAAGACGTACACGTTTCAAACGCCAAAAGGCATCGTTTCTTTCCCCGACAACCAAATGTTGTAAGGACTACTTTGCGCAGCGTATACTAACAATGCGCCGAACTTCCTTTTTTGTCTTAAATCTGTCAACGAGTATAGCCGATAACACTATAGAGTATAGGCTATGTAGAAAGCGTGGACGGATAAGAAAGCAAGCTCGATGAGGCGTCGTATTCGGTTCAGGGACGCGGTTGGCCGTGTAATTAAAGGCTTTCTAAACTGGGACACCTGCCACGGGAACCGCGAGTGCGGACAAGGCAGCGACGAGCACAGCGCGGGGCAACGACGCAGGTAAACCCCACCACGGGGACTTCGGCGGCGACTTCGATTTTCGATTAAGCTACTCTGTTCTGGCCATCTTTGCAGGGCCCGTAGATCTCCGAGGGAGCTCATTAAATCTGAACCCAATGGTAATGAGTTTATAGAGTGGGCCACGACTTGCCTTCGTTGTCGGGACCTGGGAAAGCAGAGCAAACAATACCTGCCAGTTCGTCTGTGACGAACAGAAGAAGGGAAAAAAAAAACAGGAGGCTCTTCGTGAGTTGTTACTGAAAGCTATCGTGAAGCCGCAGACCCACTGTTCATACATCATCCAAAAGACACGTTGTTCGGTGCAGAGATATGAGGACAAAATTATCTGCGGACACGCCTAACGCATGTTCGAAATACGCTTGTTTCATACATGCGCCTCGAAAATCTATGCAGACAGTTGTTTTTGTGCATGACCAATGTAACAGGACACGAGGAAGAAACCCGCCCCAGACGGTGTCTGTAGGCTGCCATTTGGATGATGTATTCGCAGTATGACCGCTGCTTGAGGCGCGTTCACTGGTGAATTCCAGCAATCCTTCGTTTCGCGCCAAGAAACTTTTTGCTAAATTACCCAAGCTCAAGAAGCGTGCGCGAGCGTAGTTCTGCTTTTTTTTTTTCAGCAGCGCGTACTGCAGAAGGTAGTACCAACGTTACTATAGATTACCTCAGTTGTGGAACTCTTGCAGAACGGGGTACGTACCCCACCTCAGTCACTTCAGTCCGCCTCCCGTCGTTTGAAGCGCCATCTAGATTTTCGTTTCATAACTGTGTGTTCCATAGAGCAGAGCTGGAATGCCATCTAGACGCTGTGCTTCGAAATGCACGTATTCCAGTATTCCATAGAATACACCCAGTTACCATAGCGGCCGTCCGGCGCGTCGAACGACGGGAGGCGAGTCGTGGTGAGTGAGAGGGGGTACTGCTCGTGCATGCAGCGTCTATGAGCAGTTCCGTAACTGAGCTAATCTAATTACGTTGGGTAGTACGCGCTGCGCGTACTGCCTTCTGCAACAACTGCTCTAAAGTAAAAAAATAAAAATAAAACTTTAACAAATGGCATTTTGCACGCGCGTTCCCCAACGCCTTACTTCGGTTGTTTACTTCGAATGTTTTATACAGAAAAGGCGAACGCGTGCAGCGCGTGTACCTATACATTCCCCATAGCCTCCTCTATACGGAGAAAGCCTGGCACGTCGCGAAAAAAGTGGCCGCCGAAAGTAGGAGAGGTGGGGTGGGGAATCGGGAGCGCAGGGAAGCTAGGACTCGCTAGCGCCACACAGGAGCGAGCGGCCAAACGCAGAAACAGTCTTTCTTTTTTTCTCTCTTTTCTTTCGGAATCGCGTGAGAAGAGAAAGTCAACGTCAACCCTTCCCCTTCGCCATCCCTGCGTCCGCATCTCCGCAGCGGTCCCGGTCGTCGCTTTCGTTTGCGTTGGAGGTTGTGTGACGAACTGCCCGGAAAGGTCGGTATCTGGTGCTTGAGCGTTCGGCGATTCATGGGCCATATACTTCGTTTCACCTAGGTTTGAACGAAGTCAAAGATATGCTTCGTTTGATCTTACGCGCGAGCGAAGGCAGTGCTAGGGTGCGAGCCGAGCACTCATACGTTCGCTGCTTTGCACGCGCATATCCAGTCAATGCTTTTCCTCGGGCTATCCTCTCATGCTTATAGCTTCGCCTTCGCTCCCACATAGGACTAAACGAATATAGAAGCGCGACATCGACGCTTTGTGCATTGCTGCTTTGTTCGAGCGTGCGTGCGATGCAGTAACGCAAAAAGCGCTGGGCCTCGCGCTTCTGGCTTTGGTTTCGCTCGCACATGAGGTGAAAGCAAGTAATATGATACGCAACTTTAGCTTCCGTGAGAAACGAGAGCAACTCGCGTTTTAGTGCTAAGGACGAAAAATAAAACGTGAAGGACACGGACAGACATGCACACAGTGTAGATGTCTGCACCTGTCATTTACGTGTTCACTTTTGTAATTAGCATACCTTATCAGTCTTCGTCGCTTACTCAACGGAGGCTCGAGCGGTAGCAGCGTCCCCAATAAACATTTTTACTACTACTTTACGAACTGTTTACATTGTTGCACCTCCAGTTCCAGTTGAAGCTCATACACGCGACGCTCAAAGTGTGGCTAATCGGACACCCCACTGAAATGACGGTCCTCGGCACCTGGGCGTCGAAATCACTCAGTCAAAACTGTTTGGTTCTTCTGCGGCATGACACGATGGTCCGACGACGGCGCACTCCGCGGGCACGACCGACGCACCGACAGCTCTGCCGACGCCGCCGGCATCGTGCATTGCAAGCGCGCCCTTTCGAATCGGCCGCCATCGCCGCAGCCGTTTCTCCCGGAGTAGCGAAACGACGGTGACGAAAACACAAAACAAACGTGGTTCGGGGGAGCGGCCGCCATGCGACCCAAGCGCTCGCAGTCTATCTCTGCCCTTCTGCCTGTTACCATATTGGCCCGCTGCTGCGCGCCCCTCCTCTCCCTTTTGCTGCGGCCGCGCGCTTGCTATGGCTTCGCCGTCGATGTGCCAGGCTTTCTCCGTATAGAGGAGGCTATGCATTCCCGGCATTTTTTGGATGCCCGGGCAATTTATACTTCGTCTCACCTTAGTATGGACTATTGTTAGCGCGCGCGCTAGAAGTGCGAGCTAGTTGCGTCGAATGAAGCCTCGGCGGCTGCAGACGCTCGCGCGCGAGTGCTCTAGCCAAGGCTGTCAAGCTGGCCGTCGCGCTAGCCCAGCATTCTCGGTTAGTCCATGCTAAGGTGAGAGTATAGCAAAGGTCTATCTACTCATTTCGCGTCACCCCGTGCTTTTGTTAGATTGTTAAATTTTAAGGTTTAGTCTAAATCGTATTGCGTCAACAAAGGTCACAAACGCCATGATGTTGAGGATTCGAAGAGCAAATACTCCGGCAATTTCGTTTGTGTTTAGCGTACAAAAGGTTTGCTAGAAGCAACGAGGTAGAGGGGCTTAGAGTGATAAACCGGAAGTTCGGAAGTGGCACCCCCCCCCCGGTTGCCGCCATGTTTTACGCAAATGTGACCACTCGTCACGTGACCTCACCAAAGCCGTGACGTCATCGGTAAGATGGCAGCGCCCAGAGCTAGTAAATGCGAGTTTGTTCGGTGCGCGGTAGCCGTGATGTGCAGCTGCTTTCCAACGACTTCGGGCTTTTTTGTGCTCGCTGACGCAAGTATAATGTGAAAACATGAAGGAATGAGACTTTATACCCTTTTTGCGCAAGATCGCTCTTGATCATCTGGATATTAACGCTTGTGAGACAGCATCAGCCGTATCGCCGTACCGGTGCTCGGATTCCCGGATGTGTTCGAGGATCGATAGAACTTTGAGTGCTTTTAGCATGCAATTTTCGCATTCTCTTAGCTTTGGTTGAACGTTGGAATGTCTGAGAATCGACGCGAAATATATGCGTCGGACGTAGGGCCTAGGGGAATTCGTTTCAGCCCGAGGTAACTGCATAATCACAGCCAACTTTTAGTGAGCAAGCTCCTGCGATCTTTACGTTTTGTGCTAATCGACGATTCTACATTCGATCGCTTTTCTTGCTTTTTTTGTGAGTGCGAAGTGCACACTTATTTTCAGCTGCGAGGATGACGTTTTATTGAGTGTGGGGATGAATAAATCGTTGCGGGCACCTGCTTCAAAGCTATTCAACTTGCTATAAGAACAACCGTTTTGGTGTACGCATAGATTAGCTGCACATTTTTTTCTTTCGTAGGATTTATTGCAGCAATACTTTTTTTTTCATCACGAGTGCATTGTATTAGTCGGTCAATTATTTACTTGTTCTAATTACCTGGACAAGATAATTCATATTTGTGTTCATCCCTTGCCCGAAGAGCAGTCTTGTTGAAAAATGTTGACACATCCTTTCGGTCTCTTCAATAGACTTTTTTCAAAAGTGTGGGCTGCCTATACTTTGTATCACCGTAACTTGGAAAAGGGCAACCGCCACAGTCCCCTCGAGCCTATCAGAGAGACGGAGTGAAGGTATGTGACAAATCTGTGCAGACGAGCACTCTGATGATATGTTGTCATGTGCCTCTCTCCAACGTGCATATTGACTCACCGAGACTGTAGCCTTTGCCGTTTGCCAAATTGTGATGGAACGAATTACAGTAGCTACTACTCTAATTACCCAAGGCCTTCATACTTTGGGCATTTGTTCGACAAGAATGTTATGTCCGCCGTCACTGTGAACTCGGCTCAGCGCCTATTGGACTCGAATGCTGCATTAGCGTTCGACGTGAACTGGGGCCCATTCGTGTGCTCTACGCCTAAAAAAATGGTGACAATTGTGTTGCTTGATGGGGTTTTGCAAATGGTCTATTGTGTCATACGTATAGAAAATGTCCTGCTATATAACAATGTATCAACACATTTAATTAGACTAGATGCTCAGAGGTGTGTTCGTCTTTGTAATTAACAAGTTACAGCAATAATTATTTCTTACGAGTGTAATATTTATTTTTGGTAGCTGGGCTGGTTTTGTACTCATTAATGTCAGTGTGCTATGATGTTATTATCATATGTGTAGTTTTAAGTATCCTCTCTGCAATGCCTACGAAGGCCCCGGGAGGGAATAAATTAATAAATAACATTTTCACATCACTGGAGTTTGTTTTCGGATGCACCACATGTTCAGGAGAGGTGGAACGAATGCAGCCCCATGCAACAAGTCTGCCAGTCTGGTATGTCCCATTAATTAATACTGAGGGGTCGGAGATGGTGATTGTCCTCAAAAGGTCCAGCGTGTGCAGTGAACACACTTCTTGGTGTCTAGACTCTGAAGGCGTAAAGGCAAGCGGAAATATGTTTATTTGGTTAGTGTATCAAATGTGTTTATTTCCACTTGATTACATAATTATGGATTCTTAGCAAATGGTTCCATAATGAGTTCTTTCTGCGACAGTCTCGTGTCAGGCGTTCAGTTGTTGTACCTGTACTCCTTGTTGTCGGATGACGCTCCTGGCACGTCTGTGTTCAGTTTGGTCGAGTGGCAACTTCGACTGACTGATGCCGTCTTGTAATCATACGTCATGTGCCGCCACTGACATCTGATGCACTGGAGCTGCAGGGCTGGCCTCTAATCCGCACATTTTCCTGGTAGTTTTCTGCGTCAATGCAGCAAGCTCGGGCATGTATTGCTTACATGGCTTTGCCTTTTCCTGTACCATTGACTTGATGGCTGGCAACAATGTTTGTTTGCTATCCAGGCCATTTCACTTCCATTCCGTAATGGTGATTTCTTCTGCATCCCGCGACCACTGCAACTTGTGTAAGTCTCGTGTGGCAAAGTGAAGTTGGGTGATGCTTGGTGTCCACTTTTGAGAACAACCAACCATTCTATTTCTTCAAGTCACTCAGCGGCATTCTCCTTCAAAGTTGGAAATTGTTTGCTTCGTGGCGTGGACACAGATAATTAGTGTCAGCAAATTATTAGGTATTGTCCTTGGACGACAACCGACACCAAATCAACTGTCCTTGCATTGCCGCTCACCTGCTTTGTCGTGCTTACCTCCCATCGAGGTGAAGGGGATCAGGAGCTTCGGGGTAATGTCGGCACCAGGGACAAAGGCCGCCGAAGATAATCCTCAATGCTTCGCGGACGCTCGTCAAGACGTGGGCGAGGGTCGTTCAGCTTGAACCCTTGCAGGCCAATTCATTGGTATGGGTACCTCCAGTAGACATGGTCGGCCTCATGCAATGGTAGCAGAGTGGTTTTCGGTCGACCATTCGCAGCACCTCCGTTTTCCTCGGTGTATTTTGTTCAGCGCGGACCTACACTGGTTCTTCCTGATGTCGGGAATGCTTCGGCGTTGGGGTGTCTCGTTGAATTGGTATTGAATAGTAACGGGTAGCCGGTGGCGGTCGTCGTGACTTTGTGGCATAAGTCGCCCTCGGTTCGTCAGATGCCGCTTTGCTCGAAGAAGTCTCCAGTTGAAATGCCTGTCGAACTTGTTCCGAAACAATCTCGGCAATCAAAATAAAAGCCGGGCAACTGATGGCAGGAAGTAGCTTCCTGATCTCCCCGTACAACGTTGTGGATGATGTCGCAGATGCCTGGGAGGCTGGCGTCGAAGTTGCAGCTTGATGACTCAAGTGTCGAGACGCTGGGGAGTTGTTGATATTGGCAGGCTCGGGCTTGCAGTGTACATTCAATGTTGGAAGCCTCGGTGATATGAACCCTTCGACTGTTGTCGTGGGGTTGCGGACAAGGCTGCCGAAGGTGTTGTGCATCACATGAGGGACATGGGATTCTTAGCTTCTTGTCTTCTTTAGCATCAGGGTTGGCATGGGTGTTCGATCAGGCGCAAAACATCCTCCAAGAAGGCGGTGACGCTCTCGTTGGGGCCGTGCCCTGGACAGAATCAGGATTTCGGCTCTCTCTTGTCAATGTTGGCTGATGAACGTGCACTTCAGCTCGATCTTGCAAACTTCCCACGACGTTAAGGAGGATTCGTGGTTCTCAAACCAGTGCCTGGCAGTTTCTTCCACGAGAAGTATAGGTTCTGCAGGAGCTGGTTGTCCGTCTACCCACTGTGGCGGGCGACACGGTCATATTGTTCAATCCAGCCCTCAACGTCTTCATACACCTTGCGTTAAAGGGCATCGGAGTGTGAGGTGCGACGGGCATGCAAACAGTGGTGGGAGCGGATGCGGTTTGCTGCTACAGGTTTGTCATTGTTGGCTTAGTCAGCTTCGGTTTTTCTGGCAAAAGACCGAATTCCGGTGGTTCTTGCTGGTTGCAGCGACTGGCTCAGATTTCAGGTTCTTCGTGGTGTATTTCCGAGGTTCGTCCTTGTGGTACTCGCTCGTCTTGCGGTTTTTCTGCCGGGCTCGGGATAGGACTTGGTTCACGGCTCGCAGGGGGTTTAAGACGCGGGATAATCTGCCACCCGTGTCTTGTTATCGGGCAACTCGGCTATGCCGCCTGGGTCCACACAGAGTGAAGGGCTATGGGTAAAGTGCGCAGCACCCCCACCAGAACATACGATGACAGCTGAGCATGGCCTGGAACTTTCCAGAATAGTAAATATTGATAGAAAATAGGACTGGAGCAAGCATCCATGACAATATAACAAAACGGACAGAAGAGAGTCTATCCTGACCACTAAAGAAGCTGCATTGCTTTAGTGGCATTCTGTCTGAATAAATCCTCTCCTTCGGGGTTTGGCGACTGCCGTGGACGAGCGGAACTGAAAAAGATGTGGGACCACTTTTCTGGTAATGAGCCGCTGCAGACTGTCGTCGCAAAGCGGCGTGAACGGGTGGACTGGGTAGGTAACACGCGCGATGAAATGTACATACAGCTTGCAATTCGCGTAACGAGTGTTGATGAAACTTTTGTGTCGACGAAACGTGCGACAGACCAGCGGAATCAATACCAACTGCAACACCTGTGCTCCGTGAAATTGCACGTGTACGCCAGAACAATTTGGGAAGCAGCACAGTATCATTTAGCACGGCACGGGAATTACAAGCTTCAAGGCAGCTCTCCGGTGCGCCGCACAACCGAAGTGAGCCTTCGGTCATTTGAACGAAGCGGCACCACGATTGCACACTGCCAAGCACGACTCACGCAATTTCCGTCGCTAAACTGTGTATCCAAATATATTGCACACGCTTCACCGCAGACCTCAAAGATTCCGATGGTCGACGAGAGCACAGAAACGTCGCCTTAAAATTTATCCTGGCGGTATCCGAATCAATCCGAGGTCCGAGTAACGTAGGGCCGCTTGTCTCTTTCGTGGCAATATCCCCGTCGGTCACCAGCGAAATGCACACCGTTCCTCCGTATTTTCACGTTATACCTACGTGAGACACCACGCTGAACTCTAAAGTCGCTTTCGACTGGCCTCATATGACGGCTTCCGCGTCTGAAATCAACTCGCCGAGACGAACGACAACGAACAAAGCATCCGACAAGCTCCGGCCCAGCTGGGGCCAGCCGCTGCCTGGGCGCTGCCATCTTTCCTGTGACGTCACGTATTTGGTTTGGTCACGTGACGAGTGGTCAAATTTGCGTACAATGGCAGCGGCCTTATGGGGGTCACTTTCGAGTGCAGACCGGAACCCCGGTTTATCGCTCTAAGCCCTCTACCTCGTTGGCTAGAAGCCTTGAATCTTCCAGTATAGTCAGTCGTCTGGGTTGGCTGTGGTTTACACGATTGGAATTATGCCCTAGAATTAAAGGAGAACTGACACCGCAAGGGTCGTTTTTTTTATTGTCTAAAACGATGCAAGTTGTATACTCTGTTTCATCTTATGATGTACCGCAGGAAAGGCTACAAGCACGAGCTCCTTGCTCTAGGGCACATCGCGGCGGCACAAGCTCTCGTGCGTTAAGAGCAGCTCCCAACGCTATGAGCTCGCGCTTCAAGCCTTCTCTGCGGTACAGCATAAGGTAAAATGGAGTATAGTCACACAAACAAAACAAAAAAAAATACCACATCGCAAAAAAAATATATATATATTTCCCACGCGCGCGCGCGCCTTCTTATTTTTGGCGTTTTTTTCTCCCGCTCCTCGCCTCCTCGCTTCTTTTGATTCGTGACGTCAAAAATCATGAAATTTAGAAACTTTGTAGGCGACATTTCTATAACATTCAAAACAATCGTAAACACATGTTTTTTAACGCAATTGCGAACGCACTACGGCCCTTCTTTTTGAAATACCAAAACTCGGAGTCCGGTGTGATGTCGCCTCCTAGATTTGTACCCCCCCCCTCGGAAAACATGCCGCCTGGCCAGGCAGCACCACTCGCACGAAATAAAACCGGTTTTTCTCGGTTCGCCGGCGCCCTTATCTTTCACTCCTCACCTCCTCGCTTCGAGTGGCGGTGGCAACAGCACGGAGTCGTGAAAGAAAGTCGAGTCGCAGGATTCCGCAATATTTGACGTCAACGCACCGGCGCGAATAGCGCGGGAACTTCGAATTCGGCATTTGGAAATTGTTTTTTTTACTTCACAAATACCGAATTCCCAAGTTTTGAATTTTTAGGGTAATGTCCCGGCATCGTTTTCAATTGTTTCGGATAATAAAAAAAAATGATTGTGATGTGTCAGTGCCCTTTTAAGTCTTAAATTATATATTCACAACTGGACTTTTATTTTCCACAATTATCACCAGAGCAACTAGCGGGCCACCTGCAGACGAAACAAATAAATCGGGATCAGCATCGTTGGCAAGCCTTCCCCTACCGCAACTTTGAAGCAAGTAGGTGCTACACATACACTTTATTAAACCCACAAAACAGCGACATCAATTGAACTGAAAAGCTTATTAGTCCTAGTGTCTCGGTGATACTCCACCTCGTAGACTTTGAAAAGAAAATCCCATCTGAGCCCCTGTGCTAGTTCATCCAACCGCTACCTTGGCCAGTTCTGGGGCCTCTCCATGAATGCTCAAAAGTTGACGGTCTTGCAAACAAGCACTTCGTAGTCGTGGTAGCAGTGCTCTTCGCCGCCGTAGGGAATGTAGAGGCAACGGTGGGACGGCTGGATCTTTCCGATTGTCAGGGTACCCTCGTGGTACGTCCGACCGATATAAAGGGGCTCGCCGGTCACGCACGAGCCGCCTTGAACAGCGCCGGTGGGCAGGAATCCGTCGGAGGCTGGGATCCAGTCGAACTGGCTGCTCTCCGTGACAAGGGCCTGAACACATGCAAAGAAAAATGGAAGCAAGACTTGGAACTTTAGTGCTATGGCCACGACATATCTTACACCGTAGCTATGGCCCTCGAGTGTCAGATTTAATAGCGTGGACACGTGCTTTTGTTTATCCATTCCTCCCCAAGGGCAATGTGCAAATTCTCATGCTTGCATGGAGGGCCGGCTCACTCGAAGCAGCATCTTACTTAAGCCAGTGTGAATAAAAATTCTGTGCTCAAGCCGAGTGACACGTGAAAATCATGTCTCATGGGCTCGCTCGCTCCAAGCCTTGGCAATGCTTTTATTTGAGACTGTTGCTTCCAGTAAGCCAACCCAAGCATAAGCCGAGCACTCACTCACACAATGAGCACGAGATCTTAGCTTCAAGAACTGCATTCATTGCACGAATGGCAGATAAAAACCAACGCCTTTCCAGAGTTTGTGCGAGCCAGCAGCCTTCGCTGTAGCTCTAAAAGCCGAGCGTGACGATCAAATCTTGTGACAAAGAGGGCGTCTTCACTATAACTACAACAACTCAATTGAGTGTTTGTTGAACGCGAACATTCTTGTTCTTCAGACACTGTCATAGTTTTTTTTTGTTTGTTTTTGTGTGTGTGGGGGGGGGGGTTCTTGTATGTGTGTTTGACATATCATAAATTGTTTTACCCACGACTTGTATCAGTAACCACATGCGTATTAGCTGATTGCCCTATCTGTGGTTGAGCGCCTACTGGCGGTGAGCCTGCTCCACGTTCGTTTTACCCCATCGCTGATGTGTTTCTTTACAGATGTTAAAGGGCCTCTGACACGCCAAAAAAAATTTTGTTTTTCATGCTAGGCGTTGAAATGGCATATCAGGACATTACAAAAGAATTGTTTCACTATAGAGTTGCGTAGTTTTTTTTATAAAAAATAGAAATACGAGGCCCAATTCAAAGTTCCCGCCGTGCACTGTGACGTAACAGTGTACCGCAAGGTGTCGGGGCGGTCAGAAGGGAGGCATCGCCGGAAGTCACGTGAGTTGTATCCCTCCTCGTGCTTACCGCGAGCGCGTGTGATATTTTTCTAAATATTTTTGTTATTCTCCGCATCTCCACAAGCGATCCAAGCAGTCACGGTTTTTTTTTATTTGATTTTCATCGCTTAATGTTGCTGTAAAGGTAGAAGAAGAGGAATCAGTGAATTGACGTGATCAACTACAATGCCTTGAAGGTGCTGTGTGAGGGACTGTCCCGGTATTTCAGCAACTGAAGAAGAGATCACACTGCATGCATTTCCGAGAGACATACATCGGCCGCATGTGCACCTAGTAAAAAGTTCTACTCATGTTCTAGACAAAATACGTACTTTGTGCTCGACGTTTACTTGTACTTGGTACACAAACCAGTTCGTATTCTTTAGACGGCAGGCATCTTTAGCCTGGAGAGTATCCGATGATTCAACGACCTCGGTGTCTGAACCTTCAGCAATGCGATCGGGCGTGTCGTATGCTAGCAATCCTAATTTCTGCGAGCGTTCTAAATTTTTTTTTTCAAAACTTGATAGTTTGTTTTGCGCCCAGTATAGCCCTGTATTATCGGACTGACGGCATGCACTCGTACACTGGCTTGTACTCGCAACGCTTTCATCATTGACCTCCATCACGTCGATCCACTGACTCTTCGTCCTCAAATTTTACAGCACGCAATCTAACCAACGGTGCAGCGATAAAGAGCTAATGGAACTGAAACTTCGTTTTCTACAATCGCACGTACAAAGAACAGAAAAAAACAAAAATCTTAGGCACGGTCGTGGAGAGCACGAGGAGTGAAACTCACGTGACTTCCTGTGAACCCACTTTTAGTGACGTAGGTCGATGCCTCCCTTCTGACTGCCCCGACACCTTGCGGTACACTGTTACGTCATAGTGCACGGCGGGAACTTTGAATTGGGCTTCGTATTTCTATTTTTTATAAAAAAAACTACGCAACTCTATAGTGAAACAATT
This sequence comes from Ixodes ricinus, assembly GCA_037355805.1. Taxonomy (NCBI): domain Eukaryota; kingdom Metazoa; phylum Arthropoda; class Arachnida; order Ixodida; family Ixodidae; genus Ixodes; species Ixodes ricinus. The sequence continues at coordinate 24,813 of JAZHYW010001945.1, read as the reverse complement.
TTTTTGTAATGTCTTGATATGCCATTTCAACGCCTAGCATGAAAAAATAATTTTTTTTTTGCCGTGTCAGAGGCCCTTTAAGTTCGCGGTAATTACCACAAGTGAGAAGTTTCACGAGAATTCGGGTGGAGGTACAAATCACTGAATTGCGCGAGTGTTTGCGTGTCAATAACATCAATCAAATTTAAGTAGGCACAGATTTCGTTTCCGCTACAGTTCCACAGCAACGCGATATACTTTATTTGCTAAAGATCCAACTGCATCCGCCCATCTAGTTTACCACAGTGGACTTAAAGGGGTCATGAAACGATTTTCCTACTTCTTCCTCCTTAGCTTTAATCACTCAACTCAAATGCGAACTGTGAAATCACGTTGTCGTGACATTCTTCGGCACCGGTGCGATCACTCATAGCTTCTACCGTGCTTTTTATGCACACCATAAAACTTGTCATTCCCCAGTGACGATAAGTTCCGTCAGGGCACTCACTGGCCACGAATGCGAATCCAAATATTCGTCGACGGATTGATTGTTGACGAGCGCATACGTCCGAGTGACGCAGTTCTCGTGTCCAATGTGTGCGCTGGGCTCGGCTGACGTCAGGTTGGCACCGCTGACGCGCTTTGGGAACCGCGGATGTATCATAGTGAAAGGCGGAGAGCTTTCGAAGGAAAGAAGGTACAAAATAGTCCGCTATATTTTCAAATGTTCGTACCGAAAAGCTGGCTTTTGACTTTCCACCCTCTTTCTTTTGGCCAACTAAACGATATGCCATGAGTAAAGTCCCAATTTAAAATCATTTATCCCAGCCCAAAATTCGTTTCATGGCTCCTTTAACTTGCGAGATGGAATATACAAAGTGAAGTTCCGTAGGTCGAACACCTTTCTTAGCTCACTGTTTCATATTTGAAGGCAGAAAATAAAGAAGAATATTATTATCATTTTGTATACATACTACTATCTTCTCTTGGAAGGTGCCGTAAGACTAGATTTTAGTATTTGTATCATTTATTTCCGCACGAAAAAAAAGTCGGAGTGGGGCTCTAAACTCGTCAAACACAAAGTTGGGGCTGAAGTTCATGGAGCGCACACGATTGGCCTATCACGGCGATGACTTCGCGCTTATGTCGCCAGCGTCCAATCGGCGCGCTCCCCGAACTTTCGGCTCCATTTTCTGTTTGACGAGTTTAGGGCCCCTGATGATGTGCCAGACAAGAAAAAAAGTAGGAAAAAAAAACGTGTACACTGCATCCTAACCCACCACCACGTCTGTTAAAAAAAATAAGTGAAAAGTGGTATTCTACAGGGTGTCACAAAACAAATTACACATTCTTTTTTACCGCAAAAATAAACTGGGCATCGCCGAACGCTCTTTCTCCGCCCAAAGGTAGCGCTAGAGGTCACAACCAGTTGCCAAAGTTTCAGCCCGATCCGATACCTTATTCAAAAGTTATAAGTGATTTTTTGATAAGTTCAACGAGAAAATGGAGCCCATTTTCGCCCGTTTTCGGTTTCTGGTGCCATAGAGCCCCATGTATTCGAAAACTCCGTCGGCCGCCATTTTCCCATTGAGATTTTTAGAAAATCACTTATAACTTTTGATTAAGGTATCGGATGGGGCTGCAACTTTGGCATCTGGTTGTGACCTCTAGCGCTACCTTTGGGCGGAGAATGAGCGTTCGGCGATGCCTAGTTTATTTTTGCGGTAAAAAAGAATGTGTAAAGTTTTTTGTGTGTCACCCTGTACATGACAAAGCGGGTAGCATGCAACCTTCTGTTTTTACCGACTTTTTTTTTGTATTGTGAAATATTTTCGGGTTCCGGCAACGTGAATGGTAGCATGGCTCGAAACACGGGCACCTGGTACTCGCGGTGGCTATGCTCGGCGCCGTCGGCGGACACGTAGCAGCATCTGTGGGACGGCACCACCTTGCCCGGGATGACGCTACCGTTGTGGACGGCACGACCAATGTAGATGGTCTCTCCGCTGTCTTCTCCGCCAGGTACGGCGTGGTAGGGAATACGATCCTCGAGGCAGATCACCCATTCGCACACTGGCCTGTACGTGTTTGCTGCGAGAGAACGAGAGCGAGGTCAAACGTGGGCCCGCGGGCAAGACGTGGGCCTGCAATGAAGTGAAAGCTATGGGTACCCATGCGCTTGGGCGCATTCAGCGTCGATCACAGCTGTGCTCGCGCGGTCTTCACTTCTTCGCAAATGCCATTAAAAGTTGTCCTCGAGTATGGCTGGATTACTTCCCTGAGCCTAGAGCAAATCCCGGCCAACGACTATGAAGGTCTCGCGGCCCTCTTGACATCAACTGGCGACTTCTCTGGGGGTCGCGACCCCCGTTTTAGGCAGCACGTTGGGCACGGCATCATGTTGAAGGAATAAGGTGTCTGCTGTAGGAGGAGTGCTAAATGGAGCGAAACGAGTACTTGAAAGGATAAAACATCGAGGACGGGACGGAAACAGGACTCCTTTCCGTCCCTCAATGTTTTATTTCTTCCAAGTATTCGTATCTATTTACCAACACGTTCATTTTCAATAATTAGAACGGAAATGCCTAGCTTACTGTGATTTTCAAGTGTTTTTTTATATTTTTATTAATAAGGAGGGGTTCGACGTCACGAGGAAGATTTCTGGGTACCGAGTTAGTATATTGTTCACTTTGTCGCTGGAACTTGAAACGTATCCCTCAATGGGCCCCCAACCACTAAAGTTTCAAGATATAAGCTGTGCCACGTCGCGTCAATTTAGGAACCGCCCCAATAGTGCAAGCAAATGTCGAGAGATTGCCCTAGCTTGCAATCAACAAACTACGGTGTGGTCTGATGACTTCATGAGGCTGGTGGCGCTGTCGGTCAGTAGATTAGTTACCGCCCCAAGAGAGCAAACACGTGTGCGGGAAACGCTGCTGTCTCTCAACGAGTGACGACGCCGCGCATACTTATTGCTGGACGTTCCATTTTTGAGCGGCACTACTCCCCGCCTCTCTCTCTCTCACTCTCCTGCATATGAGATTTCAGATATTGTCGGAATTGTTTAACACATATCGTATACCATATGATCGAATTCTATGTGGTGCAGGTTGACTACACTGACACCTACACGTCTGCATGACACGCCGTCAGCTTTAGTTCGATGCCACTGAAGGACACCAACCGCGCATTGAACTGCTTCGAAACTTGCTTCCGACTCGGGCGTTGTCGCGCCCTACGCTGTATGGTCACCTGCCAAAGGTTCCCCGCCATTTCACGTGTAGTCTATATTTACGGGGTGCGAAAAGCATGACATACTTGTTTAACGCACGTCAGGTAGAATACGCAAAGGAACAAATTCTTATTCGTATTCCTTTTTTGTTGTTGTTACACTTAAACATTACAACACAAGGCAGCAAGCTTCTATACACGCGGACAACTTCCTGTGGCATTTCAGAAGTAGTGAAGAGCGCGCATGCGAAGCTTTGATCGACGCTCAAATGGTGCGCCAGCGCCCGTGCGCCCATAGCTTTGACTGCATAGCCACAGAAAGCTGTCCACGAGTATGATACTGATAGATGTGCTTCTGTTAACATGCTGCAAGATATTTATCGATGGCTTGATCATAAGGGACATTTTGATCTCAATGCAGAAACCGTGGATTGAGAGGAAAAAGAGCCAGGCTGTCACAAATCGAACTCCCCCGCCGCGCCGACCCCGCCATTATATATTTCTCATACAGGCTCTCGGAGTCCATTTTCAGAACCGTCAGCTGTACATTTGCCGAAGGTTAAGCACATCAGAAGATAGTTTTTGAGTTAGCACATTTAATTTCGAAACATTTCACTTACCTCCGTAGCACGCCATGCTTGTGTGTGGACTGAGGGCACCTTAGGCGAACCGACGAGCGAAAGAAGGGAGGCTCATAAATGAAAGCTGATAAGAATAGTCACGTTACTGGGCAGGCCACTTGGCGCGCTTATCGTGTTTACTCTGGAGACCGGAGACTGAGGGAATGGGAGAGGAAAGGACGGACACTATAGCATTTTTACAAAGCTGTGGTTTCTATGTGTTTAAATACAGGTTGCAGAGCATTGAGAAAAAACAAAGCAACAGGCACTTGAAAATACAAAAAAAAAACATTTTTCTCCTGAAACCACTATTGTTGGTTGTCTATGATTTGTGATAGCATTCGTCATGAGACTCACGACGCAGCTCACTCGGAATACGGCGACGCAAATTTTGAGTGAACACTTTATTTTATGAATGGTTTACTACGCAATTATTGACGTCGGCGCGACTGCACCGCACTTCGAACTTGAGTGATTGCTTCGTCTCTGCGTAATCGTTTAATCTTCTGTCTCTGAATCATTTATTGTTCTAGCTGTTTCCCCACCATCATTGCAGCTTCGTGTGTGTGTCTTGTCATGTCCCTGTGTAATCGTGCAATGTTCAAGCTGTTTCACCACTATCATTGACCACATACCAACTACCTCAACCCAAACCGATGACTGATTCGGATCTGTGACGCAGATGTGAATGTGTGCGTACTGCCGCTCTGTGTATGCGCGGCGCAAGTTTGTCTGCTTTCTAGGACGACATGAAAGACGACGTCTGGGACGAGCTCTAGGACGGCCTCAAGGAAAACTTCGAGGGTGACGCCAAGGACGTCAGGTCCTTCGAATATGGTGCGAATGTGAAGGAGTGAATACTGCCGCTCCGCATACGCGCGGCGCCTACATATGCGCGACGCATTCGAGGCCAGATGTCGTATCGCGAAAACTAAGTGAAGTACGGTAACTAAAAAATGCTGTCGCATTAAAAAAAAAAGGATTTTGCCGATCAAAATGGCGCTGCGAAAACTTCTTTATTACGAACTTACGTCAGCTCATCTAGGAAGACTCCCCACTAGCACTTCTTCCCTAAGCCCGCTATCAGTTCTTGTTTTAGGCACGCTTTCATCGCATAGTAACGCATGACACAGGGGCACAAGAAAGGACAGAACGCGCCGAGAGGTTTTTGTACTTAGGGTTCCTTAGTGTCGGGGTTTCCCTCCATGATGGGAAATCACCAGCTTGCCGGCGTCTTTGACGTTTTTTCTATGGATTTCTGAGAAACTTTTATGGTGTGTATTCTGATTATGATGACTCTAAATTACGTAATGTGAGCCTAAAAAGTGCCGGCATGGGGTGTATCTTGAGATGTCCCATTTGCATTTCGCCCTTTCACATTTCGCCCCATTCTCATTTGGACCTTCTCAAACCATCCAAACCGGTTGTTCCGCATTTGGGCCCCTTCGCATTTGGTCCCACTCCCACTACGTCCGAATGGCGCGTGGTTTTCAGCCCTGCATTGGCTCCGACGGCTTGTAGCGTGCGCTGCAGTCCACTTTAAGAAGAGAAAAATACTTCGGAGTGGAGGGGCACCACTCCGAGTGTTCCCTACTGCGGCCCGGGAAAAGAGGGCCATAGGAAGCCGCGCTTCGATACAAAAGAGAAGTTCTGTGTTTTATTGCCCAGCGCCTGCAACAACATTCGGGCAAACCAACGAGTAGCTCCTAACCTTCGCTGCGTGTTTCAACAGCGGACGTACTCCAGGAATCATCAGCCAAACCGCGGGACCGAAGCACGTGTGCGTGTGTGTGTGATCGCGTGCGTCTAGGATAGTTGGTAAGGGGAGGGGGGGGGCGGACTTGAAGAAGCTTCTTCGGGAATATGGCGGTGACTAAGCCATAACACCGACACGTCGAAGTACTCCCATTAGACTTTTTTTTTTTCTCCTTGGAGGATGAAACGCGAAGGATGTATCGAGAACGGACCAAACGCGGCGGGCCCAACTGAGAAGGACATTTTGAGAAGTTCCAAATGGGGAGGTCGAAACGCGAAGAGGCTCAAATGAGAATCATCCACGGCACGAGGCAGCAGCTAATCTTCTACCGGACAGCAGGTGGAAAGATCTTGAGAACGTTGACAGGTGTCATTTACCAATAAAATATCTTTAATATCACGCCTTGTCAGAACTTGTGAGAACTACATAAAGAGCTCGTCCACTTCAGCGAAAATTATAGGTGTGCTTTAAGTTCAAAAAATTTTGTATAGACAAAAAAAAAAGCGGAATAATTGTGATATAGGATTAAGTGTTCCATTTTAATAATAAATGTCCTTTTTTAAATCTTGGCGTTGCGTTGTTCCTTTTGGTTAGACGTGCAAGGCAATTGCGTTATTACAATGTTCAGTATCAAGCATCCAACAACAAGTTCAGCTTTATCTTTGGACGGTGAAAGCGGGTTGTTGGACTTCGAAGGGTGCAGTCTCTCTTGTTGATGTCTGGTGCGAAAATAGCCGCGGTAAACGCACAATCTGCCATATGTTAAGAAGTGTGATACGGTCTTTTGGCGACGAACGGAAAGTTTATCTCCGGAAAGATTGGCTGTTGTGCGATTTTCCCGCGAACTTTGCTCCATGGTTGTCTAAGCGCTGGAACGTTGCCTTTCTTACACTGCATAGGTGCGCGTGCGCGGCACGCACGCTCAAAGCCTGGAGCTTGTTTTCGTAGACCACATTTAGGGGCTTTTATTTATCCATAGGACTAGGACCTCTTTAACCTGCGATTAACTGCGTAAGAGAATAAACTGATCATGTGATGCATAATTAAGACCTAACTTTCTTTTCACCTTAAGATGTACTGCAGCAAAAGGCTAGAAGCGTGAGTTCCTCGCTTAAAATGACAGATTTCTGCTGCACAAGCTCTCGCGCAGTAGGAGCTTCTAGCTTTCGCTGGAGTCGCCTGTGTGTGTGCGTGTGCGAGTGCGTGTGTGCGTGTGTGTGTGTGCGTGTGTGTGTGTGTGTGTGCGCGCGTACGTGCGTGCGTATGTGTATGTGTTTGTGAGAGAGAGAGAGAGAGTTATAACAGGCTCAACAGGCGCTACACATGCTGGTTGCCTGGTGTGTATACGGGTGAATGTAGTTCCTATCTTCACCGCAACATGCGCGAGGATCGTATCTCGTGGCTGTACTTCGTTTCACTGTAAAGGGACCGCGAAATGTATTTCAAACTCCTTCCTCCTTAGCTTTAATCCTAAACTTAAAAACGAAATGATAGATCACGTGGTCGTGACATGCTTGGGCACTGGATACGATGACTCCAGGCTTCCACCGTGCTTTTGAGGCACACCATGGAACTTGTCATTCGCAAGTGATGATAAGTGCCGTCACGGCACGAGCACGAATCCAAATATTCGTGGATGGATTGATCGTTGACAAGCGCCTACGTCCGAGTGACGCAATGCTCGTGTCGAATGCGTGAGCTGGGTTCGGCTGACGTGCTTGGGCATCACAGCGAAAAGGCGGAGAGCTTTCGAACGAAAGGAGGTAAGAAATATTCGTCTATATATTCAAATATTCGTACTGAAAAACAGGTTTTCGACTTTTTACCCTCTTTCTTTTGGCCCACTAAACGAGACGTGATTTGTAAAGTCCCAATCAAAATTCATTTATCCCAGGGCGAATTTCATTTCATGGCTCCTTTAAGTGCGAGAGTAGCAGAAGCCACAAGAGCGAGCTCCGGACCAAGTGTACGGGCTTATGCAGTGAAAACACCATTCAGGGAAAGACGTTCGTCCAGCTTCGGCTTCGCTCACAGATAAAGTGTAACAAGCTATACTAGAGAGTATTCCCGGACGTCATTTTGACCGTTATGTGGTGAAACTAGACCTTTAAAAAGTCGCGTTCCGGTTGTAAAAATCTTTGAACACATTGAAGAATGAAGGAATCGCCGGCACAGTGATACATGGAAGTCTAGAACTCGAGATGGATGACGATGATGATGATGAGTTGGAATTCGTAGCGTTTATGGCTCTCCAATAAGAGGGTGTTAGTACAACCACACTCTGGCTATACTAAAACTTTCTAATGTCAAATGACTGCAATGCGAAACAAGAGCCATAAGTAAAACGACAAACATTATTGGTAAAAAATAAAAAAAGGCGTCGAAGAACCTACACTCGTGCACGACGTGTTCGTGGCGGTGTCTGGAATGGGGCGTTCCAGCGGGCAGTGGCAACGGGGCGTGAAAGTAGGCACGCTTATCTCGCCTTTGAATGTTCAGATTGCGACATTCAACGACTTCATCCACGGCATTGCAGCTACAGCGGAAATGAGCCTCTGAGCGAAGATAGGCTATCTTGTGGGTCCGTTGCGGGCAGGTCGATATGTAGGCTCTTTCAAAGTGGCCATATATGGCATTGCCGCTGACAGAGGGGTCCTTTGCTCAAGCATGATGTCAACGTTGCAATGGTTGTGCAATGGAGTGCAAACCAAAGCAACATGAAAACAACTTCGAAACAAAAATATATCCTTCCAAATAAAAAAGCTAGCAGCATCAAAGCACAAAAAAAATTAAGAAGCGTTTATACACACTGCTTTTGTGTTCAGTAGAGCTTCTGATGAACAATGATTAAACCCCGGTTAGTAAGGAAGGAAGAACAGAAGTGGACGACAGAGAGGTTAACCTGGGGAATTGGCCCGGTTGGCTACTATGCGCTGGAGGCGGGGGAAGGGGAGGGAGATTAACGAGAGGTTTAAAAAAAGTTTGGGAAAAAGGGAGACGTGAAAATTACAAGTTTTGAACGCTACAAACACTGCACTGTTCAGGAATACCGAGGTTCATCACCTACAAGCAGAAGTCCAGGCGTGTTTCCTTTAGGAAACAAACGAGAGCTTTGGTGGCGGTTGGTCCTTTGTGTTGCTCGTCCCAGGCACCAAGAACATTTTCCGCCTGAGAAAGGCCAGTTATCGAGGTATGCAAGTGTACTTTTGGGTTTGCTTCTTTCTGCATCACAGTCAAAAATATCTGATGAATTGTTTCAAATGAACCACAACTCTAGTTTTTTCGGACTTTGTTTATTACTATTTTGGGCTCCATTGCGTGTAATGAATTATAATTTATTGCTGGACTCATTCTTGTTCCTGAATCGCTGGAAGCGAACGAAGAAGGCAAGAGGCACTCCTCCCCTCCAGCCAAACCTAGTCGAGGTACTGAATTCGAGCAATACTTGACGTCCTATGTTAATAGGACGTCAAGTTTTTGCGCTCGTTACGTCAAGAGAGCCTTTATGTAGACAAAGGACATTTTTATTTTGATATATGATCTCCCGTTATTAATTAAACCTTTCATGAGCCTATGTACGAAACTGCACCCCGAATTTCGCCCGTATCAATGGCTGACATCCGTTGCTGCTGCGTGACGTCACAAAACGCAAAGGTTTGTCGGATGGTCGGGATAACAAGCGTTGGTCAATAAATGTCTTGTATTTTGTTTCGAATTATATAGTCTCCTAAGCCAGTGGTTCTCAAATGGGGTCCGCGAACCCTTTGGGGTCCACGAAGCCCTGCCGCACAGTCAAACCTGCAGCAATAAAAGTTGTCTTTTTTTTCTTTTTTTTAGGTCGAAAAGAAATGTTTTAGTTTTCGGGCGAGTTTTTTCGTGTGAACGTCAATAAGAGAGGTCGACTTCACACTAGCCCTTAGTTATATCCATTTATTAAATCATTATTATATTTAACCTATACCTTTCCTCTCCTCTCACCACGAACGGTATCCTCCATCACTCCGCCGATCCACAAAGGGTCTGCGAAACATCGATGGTTGAGAACCACTGTCCTAGGCTGTAGCTGTACCCTACTGAAATGCGGTTCTTTTTAATGGAGTTCCCAAGCGTGTGCAAAAAAATTCACGCCTTGTAGTAGCATATTACTGGAAGCTGCCTTAAGCTTCAAGCAAACGTATGCCGTTTCGCGCAAACACAGCTGCGACGGCCACCGATCGAATTAGGAGCGCTTGCAAAGCAAAGGATGCAGATTTCGCCTCTGAGGCGGCAACTAGGTACACGACGCGGCATCTGGGTTCACATTTCGGCGAATCTACTGGATCAGTGATGAGGCTGCGGGTCTTTCCTTCAGAGGCGATGACCGCGGGTCGAAGGCACCCGGCGAATCGTTCAAATGCATGTCGTCACTTGACTTGGACGAGCTTGGTGAATCGTAGCCACGCTCTATTTTCACATGCGGGTCGAACAGAATTTGGCTGCACGCGTGCTAAATACAACTTCTGGTATCGTTTCCAGGTAGTCTGGCTGTTGGTTTCGGTTTCGCTGCATAAACAAATTGATTGATCCGATTTGGACGAGGAGTGGATGGACGTAGTTTAATATCGTTGGCACAGCATCACACCTCAGCTTACGAGCCTTCTGTCCGCTAGAGCTCAGCTCGTAGCTCTCTTCCGTGAGATGATTGCTGCATAAGCGGGATCTCGATCTTGACGGGAACCCAGTCCCTACGCACGGCGACGATACATTTTGCTCGTCACTGCACGACTCGCGGAAAAGTGTGGAACGTCATGCCTTGGCTCGCATGTGCTGCCCGGTGACTGTGGCACCCAACCGCGCAACAAAAATTTCACCCAACTACGAAACAAGTCGAGCACAACAACAAAAACGAAGCACGCTGAGGCGTTCACTCGCAGGTAAAGACGAGACAGAAATGCTCGCCTTGTGTTGTGTGACGTCAGAGCTCCCATGTTGCCACCGAAAACAGCGTTTACGCTAGAGTGTGATTGGAGCAGTATAAATTCAATTACTCATGCAAAGGGGCATACAAAATTCAGATATTGCACGTACGATGCGTCTCGGGGCAATAACAATGACAATAAATTGTTTTCTCGGATACAAAATTTGACCGGACAATCCCTTTAAATAACGCATGAACGGATGGTAACGTTTTAATTTTGCATAAAAAAGCGTTACGGCAGAATGCATTGCGAGGCCGTATTGACAGGACGCCCGGTATAGCGTGAATTTCTGCGCAGCGACTATAGACGCGTTGCAGAGTCATACTTGGGTAGTAATTCAATTACAGCAATTGAATTACTGTAATTTAATTACTTTTCGTAGTAATGTGTAATTGTAATACTTACTTTTGGCTAAAAGAAATTGTAATTTAATTACTTTCTGGCGTCAGTAATTGCAAAATTTTAGGCACAATTACTTTTACAAGACTTTGTGGAGCCGACGGAACTTCTCTGAAAGCCTTAGCGCTCGCACAAGCGGCCTAACGCTCGGTGACACACTCGCACACATAGACACGCACGCACATACACGCACAACAAAAATAGTATTGCGTTGTTTTGTAGTTTTGTTGCTTTCACTGTGGGCTGAGAGACTGTCCCCTTTGGAGTCTACCTCAACGGCGTCATGTGGCGCCGTCTGTGGAGCGAGCAGAAAACAATAGCATTAACATGCCAAAATATTGAAAGAAAAAAAATGATTGCGAGAAGAGCGTGTTGGTTCAAGTGATGATGAAGAAAGAATAAACAATTAACACTGGGACAACACACCCACATCTTTAAAAAAATTGAGCTTCAGCTTTCAGCCTAGCTTGAAAATTTTAATTGTCTATGTTGTTTTTTTTTCTGCCAGTTTTATGTGTCCCTTTTACAGTACTGTCGCATGTTTGTATCTTTGTATTATTTTCAAGTCTATCTTCTGTTGGTTTTACTTCGGATATTATTTGCATAAGCATTTTGGAGGCTGACCTCGCACCTGTAAATATTGTCACCAATGATTCGGAAGCCCTGATTCGGTTGTTATACATTTCTGAGTCATTATAATTTCAACTCAATGTAAATAATTCACAATACATGATTTTTGTATGCGAATGCGGTCGTATTAGCACGTGTGGATTTTAGCTTCATATTAATACTTGTAAAGTATTCATAAATGACTAATTGTCACACTTTTATCTGCCGGGCTAATGAAAGTCTGTCAACCCAATTTTTTCTTTAGCGGTCTGGCATCTTCCAGCATAGGAACTAATTTATCATTGTTTATAAAAAAATATGAGAACGTAGTATTTCATTGCCTCAAACTGTCAAGTTCCGTCATGAATTAAAAAAAATGCATAAAAGGAAAGTATACAACACGTGGCATTTATGCAGCGATGCTTAAGCCTACTCAAACATTGGGGCAAGGAATGAACAAATATGTTGCATTCTATACAACTCGTCTAAAGTTATATGGCCCAAGTCGGGTCGCTCTCATAAATAAGTAATTGTAAAGTAATTGCGTTACTTTTAAAAGGTAATTTGTAATTGTAATTATTACTTTTCACGTAGTAGTAATTGTAATTGTAGTTAAACTACTCTTGGAGCAAAGTAATTGTAATTGTAATTAAATTACATTTTGAAAGTAATTTACCCATGTATGGCAGCTGTGCATGGGCGCCACCATAAACGACAATCAGTTTTTAGGGGCGAAGCTCCTTAGGGTCCAGTTTGTCCGTCCGTCCGTCCGTCCGGCGTCCGTGCTCCACATAAAAAGAAAAAAATGTTTGCGCAGTCGACAGGATTGGAACCTGTGCGGGGAGACCCCAATGGATTTCTAGTCCATCGCCTTAAGCCCTCGGCAACGACTGCGGGACGAGTAGGGGCTCTGAGATGTGGTAGTAACTCAAGAGCTGGGGATGTCATGGATGAAACGTTGCATGTAGCCGCTCAACGTCCATACAGGAGAGGGCGCTGCGGTCAAATGCGTATATAATCGCGTTAAACTTTGCATGCATTGGCTCAACGTTTATAGACGAGAGGGCGCTGCGGTCAAATGCTCAAATGCGTATATAACCACGTTCCATACCACACATTCTCTTTCTGACATGGACCGTGGACTTAAGAGGTGGAGATGCGTTCCCACGTCTTCTAGCGGATCCAAGCTGATCCGCTAGAAGAACCACTGGCTCTGCATTTCACCGACCATTAAACAGTAATAATGAAGTCGAAACGCAACCCGGAACTCAGCATTACCTATGAGCAAAAAAAAAAAATCTGCACCATCAGCACTATCTATTAACAATAAAATCAATATCATCAGCACCACCAGAGCTTCGCCCCAATAAACATCATTCACCACGTGGAGATGCGGTCATTTTGTTTCCTCTTATTACGTTTCCTTCACTTCATCATTACCACAGCAGGCCAGGTTGTATTGCCACCTTAGATTCTACTGTGTCCTCCCCAGCATTGGCCCTTGTGGAGGCTCGTCAATGACTGCTTCAGTGGCTCGGTATCTCTGTATACGACTAGAGCCACTAAATTAGCTGCGCTTAGAGTATCGGCACTCCGTTCCCCGACATTGTTGTGGGCGCCGCCATTTTGGTGCTTGTGCAGAGCAGACGCAACTGCCGATCGTCATGATTCAAAAGTGCGACTTCCTCAGTATTAGATTCGGTGTTACGAAGCTCATGTAATATTGCTTTACTTTGTCGCGAACTGTTTAAACATTTGTGGAGGACGGAAAAGCGTTTCCTGTGATTTCAGATAAAGCTTCAGATTACTGGCGACCATGATTTTAAGCCACAATATGGCCAAGTGTCGTTACTCTGAAGCGTAGCTTATTTAGTGGCACTAAGTAAGACAAGAGAAGGTCAGCAATGGCGGCCGTAATCTGGCGCGTGTGCAAAGCGCATATACTCGCTGACAACCTTTTATGGCTATACAGTCAAAGCTATGGGCGCACGGGCGCTCGCGTATCTCGAGCGCCGATCAAAGCTGTGCACGCGCACTCTTCACTTCTGAAATGCCACAGAAAGTTGTCCGTGAATAGGGAGCCTTCGGGTGCCTACAGAGTATCTTTTTTCGTCTGCACGGGCGCTCGAGCATGCTTTGTCTGCACGACCTCTTTAGCAAAGTAAGCGCTTTACAAAATCTTGCAATCACAGTCGTTAACTCTTAAAAAAAAAAAAAGTGTGTGTATGTTTATGCAGCCGGAAGTTAGTCTGCATCAGTGAGAGTCTGATCTCCTCTCCAGTGCGGCACACAACCGCTAGCCTGGGGTCTTTAACATGCACCACGTAGTAGTGATACAGGACCGCACGCCGGTACGATGCTCATCCAGATCGAAACGAGCAGGGGTGAGGTAGTGCACTAAATAAGCTACTCGTCAGAGTAACGACACTTACCCATCTTGTGGCTTAAAATCATGGTTCCCAGTTATCTGAAGCTTTATCTGAAATCGCGGGAAACGCTCTCCCGTTCTCCACAAGCGTTTGAGCAGTTCACGACAGAGCAAATCAATATTACATGTGCTTCCTAATACCGAATCTAATGACGAGGAAGTCGCGCTTTCGAATCATGACGATCGGCAGTTGCGTCTGCTCTGCACAAGCACCAAGATGGCGGTGCCCACAATTATATCGGGGAACAGAGTTCCGATACTCTAAGCCAGTGGTTCTCAACCATTGATGTTTCGCGGACCCCTTGTGGATCGGCGGAGATGATGGAGGACCCCGTTCGTGATGAGAGGAGAGGAAAAGTACAAGTTCAATATAATAATGATTTAACAAATTAATATAACTGAGGGCTAGTGTGAAGTAAAACTCTCTTATTGACATACACACGAGAAAACTAACCCGAAAGTTGAAACATTTCTTCTTGACCTAAAAAAAGACAACTTAATTGCCAGGCCAGACTGACGCAGGACTTCGCGGATCCCTAGAATGCCTTCGCGGACCCCACAGGGTCCGCGGACCTCCATTTGAGAACCACTGCTCTAAGCGTAGTACATTTAGTGGTTTTAGGGTGGGGATTCAACCCAGGATCCCTGGTTTCCGCAGCGTGAGCTTTCGCTCTACGTGCTTCGAGCTGGTGTGCGCTAGCCCACTCGGCCACGACCCTTTTTTATATATACAACAGCAAGTTTACTGAGCGTTTGGAAGCTTTTTCTCAACAAAAGCAGACAGCCAACACGCCGGCTGTTTGTCTGTTAGACTATGAGCCGCCTGTCCGTTATATCATTACACACTAACACTTCACGTACACCATTTCTGGAGATGTCTTTCGATGAAGTCCCGCTGCTCCTTCTCCCTGGAAACCTTTTCGCCGCAACACTGAGAGCTCATCTCAACTTATCCACAAAATGCCACCATATTCGCTTGGCCCGGATGTCGCACCCGAAATACGCAGTTCGGGATCACCAAATCGCGTGCAGTCCGAGCACCACCAAAACAAGCAACACAATTGGAGAGCTCTCCTCGCTCTCATACACCACCATTTGAACACGTTCCACTTAATTTCAAACTTTACAGTGAAAAGGCACTTCAGTTCCGCCCAAAAAATGTAAGCGTTGTTGCATCCCACAAACACGTGATGTAAGGTTTCAGGCGCCTCGCACAAAGCACAGTTTAGCGACCACGGCACAAAGAAGCCTTTATTATTAAGCCACACTTTCACAAGGAGCACTTCAACGTGGAAACGAACAAAGAAACGTTTGCTGCTTGTAGGCACAGGCAGTTTTCTCAGCTGCTTGAAGACATCGGATGGGCTGGGAGCGTTGGCGCACTGTCGGTACAATGGTACTGGTAAAACTGCTGAGACAGTTTCCCAGTAAAGTGTCTTCCGTTTTATTGTCAGAAGATACTCCCAAGAGAAGTGAACCAAGAAGAACCTGATTGAATCGGCAACTTCCTTGTAATAGCTGAGATGCCTCGACGTGGTCGTCCGACCCGTGGTGCTCACCGTCAATTGTTGCAGGTTTTCAAATCCTAAGCAGAGGAATGCGGTTGTGAAGATTATATCTCTTTGACCTCTGAAGTATAGAAAACGCTGCACATAACGTTTGAGGGTCACATTCACGAGCCCGAAGACACCGCTTTCCAGACTCCAAAACAGGTTGCTCCTTCGCATCTTTTCCATTCGCGACTGCCAAATGAACGTAGCCTAATGTCTGTGGATGGCGTTCACTGTGCCTGCGCCGCAACAAGCAACTTGCGCCACATTAAAGATCGCAGGGTATGACACCGCATTGTAAACATAGCTTCTGGAGAAAATTGACAAGCATCCAAAAGAAGAACGTTTTGCTTGTATGGTCGCGAATTTCTGCTTTCAGTGTTGCGACGTGGGGGCTGACAGATTCGTGGGCATGCCGAATACTTTTCCCCGCCTGTAGATCACTTAACGTTTATAACAGCGATGGCTTTATGGCCCACTCTCCGAGTCAGCACCCTTTGGACTTGTTTTTATTGATTGTTGCCCCGGAACACCGACCGTACCTTTCAAGTTCATTCAAGGCTCTTTCGGTTTGTCGCTTTGAAGAGCATGTAAAGGAAACGTCGTCCGCGTGCAAGAGGAGTTTAACAGATTTCCCCTTCAGCTTGAGACCGAAGATTGACGTGTTATGCTGCACCATGAGGCACAATGGCTCCTGCTGTAGAGCGTACAAAATTGGTGACATGGGGCAGCCTTGCTGGACAGAACACTGAACCAAAACGGGCTTTGCCTTTTTCCCATTGGTTAGTGCTATCGCAGCGCTATCGAATCTCTCATCCCAGCGCCCACCACATATCATTTCAAGGCCTTCATGAGAAACTTGTGGGACACTCGATCAAACGCTTGACTGAGATCCATCTGCCACCGCCAATGGTCGATGTCTTTCGTCTGTCGCTTCAGACACATCGCACGGTGTCGAGGTTGCGATAAATGAACCGTCCTTTCAATCCGTAAGTTTGGTGTTCTCCTATGGCGTTTTTCAGTCCAATGTCCAGAAGCCGTGCAAATATTTTCGCCGTTATCTGTAGTCTGTGCTCAACAGACATATATAGGACGGAAGTTTGTTACTTTGGGAATGCGGCCACAGGTTCGTGCTGTTGGAATCAGAACAGTGAAGCTCTCTTTCGTCGATGGGGAAGTAGCTGTCTTTCTTTTTTATTTTATGTCTTATTTTTCACTATTATCGCCAAAGCAACTAGCGGGCAACCTGCAGGCGAAACAAATAAATCTGGATGAGTCTCGTTGGGAAGCTTCCCCTACAGCAACTTTGAAGCAAGTAGGTGCTACACATACACTTTATTAAACCCCCAAAACAGCGACATCAATTGAACTGAAAAGCTTATTAGTCCTAGTGTCTCGGTGATACTCCACCTCGTAGACTTTGAAAAGATAATACCATCTGAGCCACTGTGCTAGTTCATCCAACCGCTACCTTGGCCAGTTCTGGAGTCTCTCCATCAATGCTCAAAAGTTGACGGTCTTGCAAACAAGCGCTTCGTATTCCTTGTAGCAGTGCTCTTCGCCGCCGTAGGGAATGTAGAGGCAATGGTGGGACGGGTGGATCTTTCCGATAGTCAGGGTGCCCTCGTGGTGCGTCTGACCGATGTGAAGGGCTCGCCCGTCGCGCTTGAGCCGCCTTGAACAGCGCCGGTGGGCAGGGATCCGTCGGAGGCTGGGATCCAGTCGAACTGGCTGCTCTCCGTGACAAGGGCCTGAACACGTGCAAAGAAAAACGGAAGCAAGACTTGGAACTTTAGTGCTATGGCCACGACATATCTTACACCGTAGCTATGGCCCTCGAGAGTCAGATTCAATAACGTGGACACGTGCTTTTGTTTATCTATTCCTCCCCAAGGGCAATGTGGGAATTCTCATGCTTTCATAGAGGGCCGGCTCCGCTCGAAGCAACATCTTACTTAAGCTAGGGTGCCTTCATGTGCGCTTTGCTTGGGGTGATGACATCTGGCCATTTTGTTTCCAATTCTTCTTTTTATTTTTTGTTCTGAAGCACGTGAAAGAGCGTGTCCCTGCACCGCGCTCGTGGCGCTGACTGTGCTACGGCGACATTTTGTTTCCGGCGATTTCTTTGTATTTTCTCTGTGAGCGCGTGCTGTCGGCATCGGGTACTGCAAAGGGTGGCATCACCCTAAACAGAAGGCCATTGAGGCACGCTAACTTAAGCCAGTCTGAATAAAAGTTCTGTGCTCAAGCAGAGTGACACGTGAAAATCGTGTCTCATGGGATCGTTCGCTCCAGCCTTGGCAATGCTTTTATTTGAGACTGTTGCTTTCAGTAAGTCGACCCAAGTATAAGCCGAGGACTCACGCACACAATGAGCACGAGATCTTAGCTTCAAGAGCTGCATTTATTGCGCGAGGGACCGATAAAAACCAACGCCTTTGCAGAGTTTGTGCGAGCCAGTAGGCTTCGCTGTAGCTCTAAATTAAGATGAAGCCGAGCGTGACGATCAAATCTCGTGACAAAGAGGGCGTCTTCACTATAACTACAACTGCTACAACTCAATTGAGTGTTTGTTGAACGCGAACATTCACTTGTTCTTCAAACACTATCATCGTTTTTTTTGTGTGTTTGACATATTATAAATAGTTTTACCCACGGCTTGCATCAGTAACCACATGCGTATTAGCTGATTGCCCTATCTGTGGTTGAGTGCCTGCTGGCGGTGAGCCTCCACCACGTTCGTTTTACTCCATCGCTGATGCTTTTCTTTACAGACGTTAAGCTTGTGGTAATGACCACAAGTGAGAAGTTTCGCGAGAATTTGGGTGGAGGTATAAATCACTGAATTGAGCGAGCGACTGCGTGTCAATAACATCAATCGAATTTACGTACGCACAGATTTCGTTTCCGCTACAGTTCCACAGCAACGTGATATACTTTATTTGCTAAACATCCAACAGCACACGCCCCTGTAATTTACCACAGTGGACTTAACTTGTGAAATGGAATATACAAAGTGAAGTTCCGTAGGTCGAACACCTTTCTTAGTACATTGTTTCATATTTAAAGGCAAAAAATAAAGAAGCATAATATTATCATTTTTTATACATACTACTATCTTCTCTGGAAGGTGCCGTAAGACTAGATTTTTGTACATTTATCATTTATTTGCGCACGAAACAAAAAAATCAAAGAATGGGCACATCTGGCGCCCTAAACTCGTCAAACACAAAGTTGGGGCCGAAGTTCATGGAGCACACCGATTGGACTATCCCGACGATGACTTCGCGCTTTTGTCGCCAGCGTCCAATCGGCGCGCTCCCCGAACTTTCGCCTCCAACTTTGTGTTTCACGAGTTAAGGGCCCCTGATGATGTGCCAGACAAGACAAAAAGAAGGAAAAAACGCGTACACTGCACCCTAACCCACCACCACGTCTGTTAAAAAAAATTAGTGAAAACTGGTATTCTACATGACAAATGCGGGTGGCATGCAAACTTCTGTCTTTCCAGACTTTTTTATTGTGAATTATTATTGGGGGCACAGGGTTCTTAAGTTCAGAAGCAACTTTCCGGCAACGTGAATGGTAGCATTGCTCGAAACACGGGCACCTGGTACTCCTGGTGGCTATGCTCGGCGCCGTCGTCGGACACGTAGCAGCATTTGTGGGACGGCACCACCTTGCCCGGGATGACGCTACCGTTGTGGACGGCACGACCAATATAAATGGTCTCTCCGCCGTCTTCTCCGCCAGGCACGGCATGGTAGGGAATACGATTCTCGAGGCAGATCGCCCATTCGCACACTGGCTTGTACGTGTTTGCTGCGAGAGAACGAGAGCGTGGTCAAACGTTGGCCCGCGGGCAAGACGTGGGCCCGCAATGAAGTCAAAGCTATCGGTACCCGTGCGCTTGGGCGCATTGAGCGTCGATCACAGCTGTGCTCGCGTGGTCTTCACTTCTTCGGAAATGCCATTAAAAGTTGTCCCCGAGTATGGCTGGATTACTTCCCTGAGCCTAGAGCAAACCCCGGCCACGGACCTTCAGAGGTCTCGCGGCCCTCTGACATCAACTCGCGACTTCTCTGGGGGTAGCGACCCTCGCTTTAGGCAGCACGTTGGGCACGACATCACGTTGAAGGAATAAGCCGTCTGCTGCAGGAGTTCAAAATGGAGAGAAACGAATACTTGCAAGGATAAAACATCGAGGACGGGGACGGAAACAGGACTCCTTTCCGTCCCTCGGTGTTTTATCCATTTAAAGGGCGGTGCAACGATATTCAACTGGAATGTTTTTCACTCTACACGAGCTTACTGGCACTAGTGGGACTCAAGGGTACTCGCACGGAACGCCACTGACCAAGAAACTTCTTTGTTGCGCTGTAATTTTGAGGACAAAACAAAGTGCTTTCATTCAATCTCTCCTTCGGAAAACCTGATGACGTAGCTGGGCGGTAGCAGTACCGCCCAGTGACGATATTTGAATGCGGCTCATAGATTGGACCCGAGCATTGCGTGGACACTCGATTTGGGCTCGTAATAATCGATAGCTCGAGAAGCATTCGGGTAGTGTCCTGTGTCCAATCACTGCAATGACGACAACAGCCGAACCATAACAATGTCTGGAACTCAGCGCGTGTCCTGTGCCTTGCCAAACCCAGCGCATGGCTATGATCAACATTGGCGGCATATAATCGGCTCCGGGTGCTATTCTGGTCGCAAACGGTACCTTTCTAGTTGTGACGTATCGAGAAAGAAGGGGCGGAGCCTCAAACTAGAAAGATTCTTGTTTGAGGCTCCGCCCCAACGTTCGGGTTCACGCACGCGGTCAGCTAGAAATTGACGATCCCCCTACGTCGCGATGACGTGTCCACGCAGTTGGGGCGCAGAAATCCCCGCATTTCCCCCTGTTCTTTTTGTTATCTTCTTTCTTTCCTCCGGGAGTTAGAACGAGCGCATAACAGAGAAAAGGCTACCTTCCGGAAAATGGAAGGAAACAGAGAAAAATAATATTATCCTTTTATAAAATACGAAAGATTATTTCAATAATTATGACGTAAAGTAAATTTTGCTAAGATATCTCTGCTTGTTTTCTCGAAGTCTTTCGCTACGGTCTTTGAAAACAAACATGGCGAAAACCGCGGTAACGACCTTGTGGTGTTTGTGTCTCGTTTGCGTCGTTGCTTTCCCTGTTTCTGCACGATACGTTGGCATTACGAGAAGAAAATATTATGTGAAGGCACGCTGCAACACCGATCATCCTTTGTGAAGCCGCCGTGAACATAAGCTGCAAATGAAATTTCCTGTTTGCCTGTGAAAGAGACTCCAAACTGACGACGACTCTGTGGTAATATATGACAAGTCATGAGATCGACGCAGAGTGCACCGGTTGTGAACATGCTGTGGATGATGCAGGAAAGTTTCTTCGGGCAGTTTTAATAATGCTTTGCACCCTTTGCTCACTGCAGTGATTACGACGGTAGTCCCCATAAGCCATGCTCTTCTCTTTCGGCGCCGAAGGAATGGAGGCGACCGCGTAATCTCGGGCAGTCTTTTTTACGTATTTTTTATTTGCAGAAAAGCTCGTGCAAAAAAATAGAAAACGGCGTTTTTACACGTCCCTACATAGGTACCTCGCTATCCCATTGGCTTCATTTCGCGTGACGATTCAACGCTGTTTGCCATGGAAACGTTCGTGAAACTAGAAAGCCTCTGTTTGCCGCTAACAGTCATTTTTCGAGTTCGGGTTGTGACGACAAAATGACGTAAGAACAAGAATGCACGGGACTATTTGCATTGTTTTAACTCGACAACCGTACCCTTGGCGAGAGAAACTCGAAAGAAGATGGCCGCGATGCTCGTCGGATCGACCGCGGCTGGGGTTTGACATGCGATCGGTCACTTGATCAACGCGCACACGAATGCTTTCGTGCTGTTGGATGAGCCCATTCGGCGGCAGGACCGGGTCAAAGAGCACAGTGAGCTGGCGTTCAACGTCTCCGATATAACACTTGGCGAGATGCAAGACTTGGCTTCTATTTGTGCCGGTGTTATGAAGCTTGAAAGTGGTGGTGTTGTTGTGGCTCGGACGGTCGCCTTGCTGAGATTATGAAGACGGTAATAGACCTTCATTCAGCGTTGCCATGCGTCAAGATTCAAAACCTCACCTTGACACAAAGTGAACAACGCTTCCGCGAGCACGGAGGCAGCAGCCAACGGTCTGAGAAAGATATGTGCCGCCGCCAAGACCGCCAGCGATCGCCCCAACGGCAAGAAAACAAACGACAAGCTCATTGAGGTTTGTGTAGTGCTGACTGCTGATTCATCGGACGACAAAGGTGAATAATGTAAAACGCAACGTACGTTTGCCAGCGTTTTGCAAAACTAACGCGTTTCGTTGAAAATTTAATTTGTGGAATTCGTTAACGCCTTGAAAGTTTGACGGGGACCGCATTGTGAACGCAGCCTTCACACAAGTGTTTTCTACAGTGTGTGCTTTGCCTGCATGCATATAAAGACAGAAACACTGCCTATATGGTGCATAAAATAAAGAAAATTTCGTTTATCTTGATAATGTTGACTATCGATTGAGTGCTCTTGATAGTATACTGGCGTAGCCAGGAACTTTTGAGGGGTGAGGGTGGAGGGAGGTTGAGGTGGCTGGGATGTTCATGACTTCGGGTGTGTGTGTGTGGGGGGGGGGGGGATTTGTGTGTATATTCTAGTGCCCGCCGGATTTGGGGTGGGAGGGGCGAAGCCCCATAATCCGCCCCCCCCCCCCCCCCCCCCTGCTGGCTTCGCCACTCGATGATACCATAAGGGGAGCATCCTATATTCACAGGCTGCCCTAAGCATGTGCGTAGCCACTGAGCTCGTACCATAATGGCAAGATAGTTGCTGACATTCTTCACGTTACGTAGCAGTTCTTTTTTTAGTACATATGCTCGCTTTTCCTTCACACATCTACTCTGCTTCCGCTTGTCGTTTATGCTTGATGGTGATAAGTCAACTGTGCGTATTTGCTCTGCATCACAGGCAAATTTCAAAAATCAAGCTCACACTACTCTTTAATTTCAATGAGTTACTGTCACCTTTGAAACGACAATCTATTTAATTGGTATCATAACCTTTACATTAAACACACGTGTGTTGAATGTAGGACAATTGTATCTTTATTGTTTTTCTTGGTCACGGAGATGACAACCATCCACAAGATTGCACTGGCTAAATTTCTCGTCTACAGTGGGTAACAATGTTACCATGCTCTGTCAGACTAAACTCCTGCAGTCCAAACAACTAACGATTCATTTTAGAACACACCTGTTCGTAGTTCATTGCAGGGCGTAGAAAAGTGTTTCCTATGACTGTCCGATGACTGACATGCAATTCCAGAAGCTTGGTGTGAAAAGGTAAAATATCGAATTGATACAATAAAATGCCATCAGCAACCCATCCAGATTTTATTGCGTGATTGACAGTAGCTACAAACCGCAACAAATGGTAAACTGAAGACATAAGTACTAAGCGTGCACTAACTTCGAAGCGGTAGAAACCCTGAAGTTTTAACGTCAACTTACCACCAAGTTGTTAATGGCAAAGTGGTGTTTGCGTCAAAGTGTTGGAGTCCTTCAGAACGGTGACGGTCTCCTTCAGATCGATGATGATGGTTTCAGTTAGATTCTAGGTTCAGTCAACGCACCCCACGACGTCGATGTGCTTGTCGTGGTGGCGACAAAAGCCTTCTTTCGCACATGCCTCAGCTGCCTCGGTCCGGGGTTTTGTCGACCCAGCCGTCTCTTCCCAGCCGGTTGACAGCGACACTCGCGACGGCCGTCACGGCTGTGATCACCATCCCCTGGGTATTAGCTATGTGATCATAGGTGGAAACCGCGCCCTTGTAGTTCCCCGCTGCGAAAAATATCAGTGCGATTCAATTAGTCTGCTGCTGCTCGACGGTCATCATCTCTCATCGTCGCCGTCTCTCGTCGCGAAGCTGGTCACACTGCGATCACACGGTGCTTATCGACAAGCGGTATTGTCGTCAGAAACAGTCGTCGTGCATCGCGAAGGCAACCGGGTGCTCGCGGAAAACCCGTCATTGTACGCGTTGGTCGAGAGATCGTTGCGCAACAAACATCGCCGCCATTTTCTACGCTCTAGAATCCTGCCCAAAGCTTGTTCCCCTTCGTGCAATAGAAGCAGAAGTTAAAAGCACGAGCACATCACCCCGAACGATGCTTGCACGAACGTTGGCTTGCACTGCGCAAGCGCGCCTGCTCGACAGGGACGTTGAAAGCCCGGAGCACGTTCTTGTAGCTCCTACACCCGCACTAGCTCGCACTCATAGTGAAACAGAGAGTACGGTGTGTCGAGTAATACCGCAGTTAATCTAGTTACGCGACTTCCGCTATGTGCTACGTAGGTCGGACGTGGTCATACGTCACTTTGTCGTCACTGTCCGAACACGAAGAGCGACAGTTACGGCAAACGGTTGCTTTCGTGTTTCGCGAACGTTCCCATGGAAACCGCGTGGAATTATCGCGCGGGCTGTGGCCAATAGGAGCGCGCGGTTCGTAGGGGGAGGAGTTTTCGAGAAACACGAACGTGACTGTTTGTGACCAGAATAGCACCCCTGGTGGCAACTTATCAGTGGCACGGCAAGTACGACCAGTTTCATCGCGTTACTTGCTACAGGACAAGTAGACATAGTAACCCTGACCGAGAAACAAAGAAAGGACGGACAGACAGTAAACTATGTCTATCTATCCTTAACCAGCTCGCCTGCTTATTTGCTTTAACTTTATTAACAAGTAGGTTGCTCAAGAAACAAATCGTCATAATCTTGGAATCTTTTTTTTTTCTTTTGCGTGATTATGTGCTGCATATCGCTGTTTTTTTTTGAGTCGACACGTCTCTACGTTCCTAGCCCCATCACCTCCGCGAGAAACCTATAATCTTGAAATAAAGCATACGGTTTGTACGCTTGTTTGTATGGTACATACAGCGAAAGGTAATCCGTGCAGCGTTAATTTCAGTTCCAGGTAAACAGAACAGCATATACAGTCGATAGGAACGGGCACTACGTTGCGGCGAGCGACTGCGTACGAAACACGCTGTAGTCCGTCAACATCGGGACCACAACCGGCTTCCGAGATCACACGTTTTTTTTTTTTTTTTTTTTTTTCAGAAGCCATAGCCCCCATAAAGAAATGACATTGAAAATGACGATTCGCCGAAGGAACAAAGCAAATGGATCCGGGAAACAAGGTCACCCATTCATTCGGGT